>JANHJO010007090.1:79270-97174 GCA_032468235.1 Pseudoxyrhopus heterurus | reverse complement strand
GACATTGTAAACCGCTTAGAGAGGGTTGCAAGCCCTGATAGGCGGTATATAAATACAGTGCTATTGCTATTAATTTTTCAAAAAAAAAAATTCAGAATGAGAGCAGCATAGATTGAATTAAAAGTAAATTATGTGATCTGGGCACTGACATCATTGCACTGCTCATCCCAAGGGGGAAACCCTGCTAAGAGACACAGGCAATGCAAAGCACTAGCTAGGCCACTAAAGGCCTTTCTAGAGGAATGTCCAAATTAAAGGGTGCCATTTCTCAGCAGCCCTGACTATTCCTAGCAAATTAGATCAACTCTATACTTCATAATGGGTGCAATTTCACTATGGGCAAGCTATATCCCTGCAGGGAAACAGGCAGCCTTAAATAAAAACTCCTACCCTACCTACCTGAGTTTAACACCAAGGAAACAATCTTGCTCTGCAAGCAGCTGACTGTGTGTCATTACTTCCCTTTACAAGACATCCTATGGCAGAAATAGTTTCATGCAAGTCAACTGCAAACTGATAAAGAAGCTGTAGACCAACGAGAACATTACCAGCCTGTTGGAGTAGGACGCATCCCCCCCCCCAAAAAATGAACCCATCCTTGGTTGCATACATATTTTCAAATTATTTGTTTTCATTTTTGGAAACTGAATCCAAGCCAAGAAGAAGCAAGCCAGTGATAACAGAGAACCATCAGTATTTCATAAGAATATGTCAGAAGGAAGATTCCTGGAGATATGACAGGTGTTTGGATTTGGCAAATGTCCATCTTTAAGTAAGATTATTGTTCAAAGTAATAGCAAGACAATGTTCTTATAACAGTTTTAGATGGAAACAATGGAAAGTTTCCCCCCTGACCAGATTTGGTAGAGCAGAGTTGGCTCTATGTCACAGATAGTTTTATTTATCATATACGTATGAGTTAAAGCTAAATACAATGACAAATTATTGGTAATTAAGTAAGTTGAAAGCTCTGATTAATTTTAATCCTCAAAGAAGCATTTAGGGAGAAATGAACCTCCCAGAAGTAAATATTTCATTATATTTCAACTTCTATCCTGTCGGTGGATGAGTGCAAGAAGGGAAGGAAATTCCTCACAGCCTATTTTGCCATTAAAATTCAAAATGAAAAGAAAGGGGGGGGGAGATTCCTACCTGAAAACTTAAATGGCATCACAAGAAAAAAGTAAATGTAGAAGGAAGAGAAAAATTGCAACCTCAAGTACCATTTTTAGATTTTTAAAGTCAAGCTCAGAAGGGGTTAAAATCTGGATAAATATTGTCTGAAAGACAAGAGGAAAAAATGCCCGTAGTTCCTTGAACATTACTACACTACTTAGAATAAACTTTGATCTGAATGGAAATTGGCAAGAAAATCTGAAACTCTAAGAGCCATATTAAGAACTGATCACTTAAAAGAACATGTACTTTTGTTTTTAGAAATAAGTGAACTGCCTTTTTAAGGGGAGAGCCCCTTCTGAATGGAATCTTTAGATCTCAGTGAAGAATGAATATTTCTGTTTCATGCATGTCTCCATGGAAAGTCACAAAATGATGTAGTCAAAATTCGTAACTTTGCATGTACTTACGTTGCTCTAGTTAGTAGCATTGCAACAACTTCTTCTCCAGTCACTAGAATGACTCAGGAAGCCCAGAACATGTCTATGGAGATTCTCAAGTCATTCAGGTCATGATTGTCCCAAAGGTGTTTTCCAAAAGGTAACTGGACTTTCTTTGTTTTTACCTTGAAGACATTTTTCTTCTCACCCAAGAAGCTTCTTCAGTCCTGACTGAATGATAGGGAATGAGAGGACTCATATTCTTTGCAGTGATCTTGTTGTTAACTCACTGAGAGTCATTGAGGCCGCTTGGGGGTTTGGATATACCCTTAGGGTCACCTGAATCAGAGTGCAAGAAGGTTCCACACCAACTTGCACTTTGATTCAGGTGATCCTGAGGATACAGATAAAACCCTAAGTGGCCTCAATGATTCTCAGTAAGCTAATGACCGACCTTCAAAGTGCTAAAAACCAGATGAGCCTTTGGGACAACCATGACCTGGATGACTGAGGATCTCCATTGATATTTAACCAGATGACTGCAAAAAATATAAATTTCCTACCATTCAATCAGAACTGAAGAAGCTTCTTGAATGAGAAGAGAAATAACTTCAAGGAAAAAACAAAGGAAGTCCAATTGCCTTTTGGAAAGCACAGAACATCAAGAACTACTACTACTAAAGTCAATTCTACTCAGTTCTCTGAGGATCAATGCCTAAAACTAAGTTCACTTAACATTCTAAATCATGGTTTAACCAAGATTTGTTGAATGAAGCACAATGGGCTGAGTTTTTACACTACACTAAGCTATAAAAGATGCTTTACAAATTACAATGGCTGGTTTCCCTTGATGTAGTAAGATCAAGTAAATCACACTGAGGCTTAGCACGCAATGTACGGGCTCTTCGCAGAGATGCTACAGAGATCCTTATGTTATTCCAGTGATAGAAATACAGTCATGCAACTAGAATTTTATACTGGACATAAAGTCAATTGATTTCAGTAAAGCGTAAATATTCCCAAACCATCATGGTAATAAGGCTTTGATTACTTTTAAATGTTACCACAGCTAACATTTTAAAATATTATATAACATTTTAAAATATTATCTCTGTTTAAAAGACAAACAGGGATAATACCAAACAAAAATTTAATTTTAATAAATTAATGTAAATTAATGATAAGCGGTATATAAAAATCTATCTACTATTGCTATAGCTGTTGTAAGCTGTCCAGAGTCCTTCGGGAGTTAGGCAGCCTAAAAATCCAATAAATAAATAAATAAATAAATAAATAAATAAATAAATAATGTGATTGAGAAAAACTGCATTTGATAATCCGAAGCACACTATGTTTCTACTTAAAAGATACCATTTCGTGTAACCCTATCTAGGGAAGCAATAAAATTTTTCTAAAAAAAATAGTAGGGTTTTAGCTGCATTGCCCAACCCAAAGAAATGTGTTTTAAGATCAGTTAATCCATATCAAGTGATCTTGGAAACACACCCTAAATGACAAGAAACTGCTTCCTCTTACTGAACTTGGCACATTTTATCTTACACTGATTTGTTAAAAAAATATCATCAAAATTTGATTGGGATCAATTAAAAGAAATGGCTTTTTATAACTGGAGTGAATCAAATGTAATTCAAATTCAGAATGAGGTTCACCCATAAAAGCAAGTGCAAGTTCCTGCTCTGAGTTACTCAGAAGCATGTGATCTTGCACCTACAGTTAAATGTAGCAATAAGAGATCCTGTGCAATTATGAAATCATCCAGCTGCTTATTTTCTTCTTCAACAAACAAATCCAGAAGCAGCATGTAAAAAAAAGGAAAAAAAATGAAAACTCTCAATCCAAGAGAAAAGATAATGGAACCAATGTTCTAAAAAGAAACAGAAGATGGTACATGATTTGAAAAAATCATACCACCATGACTCCTTTTGTAAAAAAGGGGGAAATTCTTTAGATTCAGACCTTTCAGAAGAAACTTTGCAAGTGAAGTATAAGGAGAGGGGGGGAAAGCTACAGTGCTTTGCAGCAGAAAGGGAATGCTTTCAAGCCAGCCAAAGCAGGATAGGAAAGTAACAATGCAAATGGGAGGGTGACCAAACAATCCCATACGCCTTCGGATGAACCTGAAGGTCAATAAGGGAAGCCAATCACAGGAAAAAATTCACATGGGTCCGTCTGGAAAAAGATGTGAAACCTCAGGGTATCAGTTCAGTTCTCAGTTGCTTCTCGCTTTTGCTTCCCACACTTGTGCTGCCTTCCCCAGCACCTTGGGAATTCTAGAAGCTGATCTCACCCTAACTTCATTGAGGGTCATTGATTTTGCTGCTGCTCAAAGCTAGATGCCTGGAGGACATGCATTACAACACTCCCTACAATACAGAGCCTGGTAGAGTTCAAAAAGAACGCTGCAATGAGTCACTTCTTTTCCTTTGTATCTATGAGAAGCCGGATGTAGGGACACACAGTATCCTCAGATAGGGAGATTCCTTCTAGGATTGACTCTGTAGATATACAAAATAACCCTAATGGCTCTAGAGGCCTAAGCCACCCTCCCTCAATGTCATATCCTTTAAATGTCCTGGACTAAAATCCCACTCAGCCTCAACAACCATCTGATTGTTAGAAGTTGATACTCCCAGTTGGCAGAGAAGCTAAAAGCAGTGATGCAGTCCAGTCCTAGGAATGAATTCCAAGCAAGTACCAGTTAGTGCAATTGGCTTATTCCAAGTAAAGGTGTAGATTTCTGCAGCATAATTCATTGTGCTGCCTTGGTTGATTCATTAATTAGTAGTCTTTCAAGCAAAACCCCAAAACAGGAATCCCAAGTTATCTTCTGCTATAGTAATTGCTTCTTTAACTAGGCCAGTCATTCCCAATACAATTGACTGGGAAAATGCATTCCTCTATCTTTGAATAGTATAAGCCAAGATGAAAGTCAAGGAAAAATACAGGCAAGGGAGTTCAGTGAGGTTTGTTCCTGCATATCTGCTAATCAGTATTCAGGAGTGTAAGGGGCCTGAGTCTCTGGAACAAAGGATTTGCAGAAAGGGAAATTATGTTCAGTGTTAGATTCCTACTTTTATGTTAAATGGGCTATCTTCTTATTAAGTTTCAGCTAAGAATGTTGATTGTTGTTAGCCTGAGAACAACAAGGGATCATGCAAGCATTTTGGCAGAGAAATGAAAAGAGATGTAACAGCTACGGTAGATTTTAATTCCTCCTAAGAAATAAATTGATTAAGTAATTGTTAATCAACAAGTCTGAATGTCCAGTTATAGGAAGACATATGAATGACCCCACAAAAACAGTGCCAGGTTTTGAACTACCATGTCACCAATGGACAATTCTGAATAGGATTCACACCCACACATCTGCTGGGACTCTTTGTATAAGTGGGGTATAGTGTCCTCCCCTCAGTGTGACTGCGGGATCCCATGTCAAACTGTAGATCACATCGTGACCAGCTGTAAGCTAAGGGTATATACGGGTCGAATATCTGATTTTTAAAAAAATACAGTGCTTCAATGGTTAGATGGCCTGAACATTGGTATTTGAACATAGATCTTTTTGACATATTTTATTGGGTTCTACTAACCTAGTTGAAATGTTAATTTATATTGCTAGTCCAATATGCCATATGCTAAATAAATAAATAATAAATCAACAAGTCAAGCTTTATATTAGCATGATAGACAAAATGACAGTTCTTATTTCTCTTTCTTCCCGCCTTCCCAGATCTCTGTGGTCACCAGAGAGGTGGGGGGGAGGCACTAGGAACTGCTTTATATTCCTGTTGAAAAAGGAGTTACCTGAATGCCAGGCAGATGGCCAGCTTCTTAGAAAGGCCAGCATAGATGTGTAGGAGGTGCAGGAAGCATGAAAAAGCTTTGACATAAAAGCTCCTCCACACGAAATTGCAAACCTCATCGGTTGTGCAAATAAAATGGAAGATAAAACTGGCACACCTGTAATCTCAGGCTAAACTCTTTTTGACACGAAACAGCCAACTGAAAGTAATCCAGATTTATATAGCTTTTCTGCCCATTCCATATACTTTATCGAATAGTAACTTCAAATCCATTACAAATGGCCAATCCGGTGCCACATTGACATTACAAAGCATGCCCAAGGCTATTGCGCAGAAACAGCATTTGGTCTCCCACCCCCCACCCCCAAACGGAACAATATATCTAATAAAAACTAGAGAATGCAATTTCTTGTGCGATATTGTAACCAGGGTGAGAGACACATGGGTGGAAATACAGATGGCAGGAAAATAACATTTAGATTTTTGAATGCTTTTTAAAAAGGATTACAAAATTTTAAAGTAGTTTCAACATTTCAGGCAAGGCTGTAAAATACAAGTTGATTCATACATATAAGTAGTCCTTGACTTATGACCATTCAGTGACTGTTCAAAATTATGCACTAAACAAAAGGACATATGATCTTAAGTTCCAAACATTGCAGCACCCCTGCAGTCATGTGACAAGAATTTGGGCACAAGATAGTGACCCAACCCATAGTTATGACTGTACTGCAAGTCCCCTCTCCCATGGGCTGGTAGGCCTCAACTGTCTAACCCCACCAGAATGCAGAAATCTGCCTCAGGCTGGAAGACCTCAGCCTGTTAAGCTCACCAGCACATGGCCTTCTCCTACCACTCCCGGAAGGCTTGGGCCTTCTCCCCACTAACCATTAAAAATCACTTATTTTTCCTTCCAGTGCAGCTGTTGACAAGTGCGGCCAACCGATGCAAGGCACAGCTAAAAAACTAGCTTTCGTGATGTCTTGGAAAAATAGAAAGAGCCTCAGAATGGTGCGAGATGAGCACCAATCCTTGTGATGTTCTGAGATTTTTTTCTCTTTGAAAATATTTTATTGGGTAGCTTTCTATTAGTAGCTCCACTTCACATCACTTGGATGAGCTGAGTTTTTCTAGACTGTGATAGGTTTCTGTGCGTCATCGGTGGATACCAGACCTCCAAAGGCCTCTCCCACCCTCTGAGGCACTCTGGTATGGTCACTTAATGAGCTGGGATTGGGATTGTTAAACAAGGCATTCACATGGGTGCCATGTTTAACAACCATAATGACTTATGACCCAATTGTGGGCTGAATTGTGACTGTAAATTGAGAATTACGTGTAACACTCTCAGAGTAAACCTGGGGTCATGATTTCTAACTCTGTTTTCAGGGACAGTATGTTTTGTAGTAGTAATAATAATATTCTCATGTAACCCTCATATAAATTTTCTAGAAGAAATGATTTAGATGATGGTAAGGAAAACAGAAAGTTTTAATACTCAGTGAATTAAATTCAAAACAGGTTTGCAGGAAAAGTGAGCTTAGAAACATTTAGCATTGTGAAGAGCAACAGAATGTGGGGTCAACTTTTCTTAAGAAAGCAATCTTTCGAAATAAAAAAAGAACTTAAACCCATGGACAACTTTTATCATTGTTGCTTTTTTCATTTGTCCTTTCACAGAACAAGTGGTAGGCAGGAACTTTTGATCAGTGAAACAGTTAATGTATGGGCTTTAAGCAGACTATATAACAAAATTTAGTAAGGTAATACAAAATTTAGTAATACAAGGCATCAACAGTAAATATTGCAACACACACACACACATATGCATACATAAACTTAAAGAATATTAGTGCTGCCTGGTTGATTAGGCCAAGATAATTTATTGCTATTTGCGCTGTCCTCCAGATGATAGTATTACCAATTGGGAATTCTGAGAACCATAATGCCATTACAATCCATCTGGTTGGAAAAAGCTGGACAAATCCCAACATGCTGTTTCAGTATAACAAGGAACTAGATTTCTCTGGCAAAGCACATATAATATATTATATGGTTTGTCCCCAGTGTCTGAGAATCAGAAAATATTCATGTAGGGATGTCTACAGCTATCATATCCAATAACTGCTGATTTGTTAATTCCCTATGATGTACTTGGCTTGCAAAATTGTGCTACCTTGTTTAGGTGTGAATGGGCATATGTGTACAACAAGATACAAGGTGATCCCCAACATTAATTAATTAATAGGGTTCTATGATCATCCAAGTATAATTTTCACACAGTAGATTTTTCTACTTCTTCCCCTTCCACGAGGAATCATCCATGCCTGGCCAAAAGCTGTTTCAAAGGATCCCAAACAAAAAAAATATATTTGGGGAACATTTAGCAGATTTTTGAAGAGATTAAGAGATGTTCTCTGTTCCACCCATGGGATAGAATAACCCATGGATATGACATATACAGACCTGCACATAAAACAAACTATGCCACATATAGACACCTGTGTCAATACGTGTACTGAATGACATATACATAGACTTGTTTTGAGATTCCACTAATTAAAATAACAATCTGCATTACCAATATCAAATGTGCTTGACAGCAGCACCCATATTCAGAACCTTATTAGCTCTATAACCATCAAGATGTTGAAACATGTTTACATTCCAAATTTCTGAATGCTTCATTTGTATCAAAATTTCACCACCTTAAATGCTACCCTGCTACTTAAAAAGACAGAAGGTAATAATCAGTGAGCAAAATGTGCAGGTGGACAGTATACATAACCAAGCTATTAAAGCTATGAAGGGTTTACAAGCTAGGGCTATGAACATATAGGACACATTAACAACTAT
Organism: Pseudoxyrhopus heterurus; assembly: GCA_032468235.1. Lineage (NCBI taxonomy): Eukaryota > Metazoa > Chordata > Lepidosauria > Squamata > Pseudoxyrhopus > Pseudoxyrhopus heterurus. The sequence continues at coordinate 88,938 of JANHJO010007090.1, read as the reverse complement.
GTTCATTCTTCTTCAAAACAGAAATATTGCAGGTACAAGCACACACTGAAGATTTCTCAAGACCCACCCCAAAAGTGGTGTCCATCAATATCTGCATAATGTTTCTTTAAATTTGTCGTAAGAAATTCCCAATTTTTAAACTGATTAAAAAAGCTACTTACTAAACATAAGCTCCAAGGTACAGTGTAACAGTAAATATTGTATTTGACCAGAAGTTTAACTTTTATTGTGCGTACTAAAAAGGAAGCCTTTGACTTTCGTTACCTTTTTATGGGCAGTCCTTGATTTACGACCACAATTGGAATTAGAATTTCCATTGCTAAGCAAGGTGGTGGTTAAGTGAGCTGTGCCCAATTTTATGATTTTTTTCTACCATAGCTGTGGTCATTAAGTGAATCACGTGGTCATTAAATGAATCCAGCTCCCCCCCCCATTGATTTTGCTTGTCAAAAGCTGACTGGGAAGGATCATGTGATCCTGGGACATTGCAATTGTCATAAATACATGCCGGTTGCCAAGCACCCAAATTTTGATCATGTGGTGTGACAGTCATAAGTGTAAGAACCAGTCATAAATCACTTTTTTAGTGTTATAACTTTGAACAGCTACCAAATGAAGGGTTGTAAGCCAAGGACTACTTGTACTAGAATACTGACATATGTACAAGTGTTATACCATCTTTCTATGGCAGGGGTGTCAAACTCATGTCATCATGGTGGCATCACGTGATGTATCGGGACTTTTTCCCCCTTCGCTAAACCGGGCATGGGCGTGGCCAATGCATCACGCATCCGGCCCGGGAATTTGACAGCCCTATTCTATGGACTTTCAAATATACAGCTGCACAAATATTGAGCTAATTAGTTGTATAAGAAATGTGGTAATACAACTATTCAAATTCTCTCTAAATACAAACATTTCACTCAAAAACCTAGGTTTTGCTCATAACACTTAAGATTAGTTTTATTTGTATCTGTTCAGGGGGTGAAAGCCCAATAGAATTCAAGAGACTTGCTTCTAGATAAGGGAATGCAAAATTTGTAGATCTAGATCTTTAGATTTATTGGGAGACCCTGGCCACAGGCTGGCAAGCCAATTGGAAATGTGAGAAGCAAAGAGCTCGTATGTACATTTTGTTTTATTATTTGCATACATCAATATAGTGAATGCTAAACTGTATGATGTTAAATAAGTCTTCCTAAGAAAGTGGGCAGTTAAATAATTGAAAGTCAAGATAAAAGTAAATGCAGTGTCTTAAATTTAAGAAGGAACCCCATGATGCTTAAATAATCTGTTACTGGCTTTTTTAAAAATATCAATCTACACAAAATCCTTCAAAAGTGCAATGACAGTTTTACTAAGATAATACAGTAGATTTATATGCTACGGATATTTTCAAATAAATTTAGCATCCAGTGCCAACCAAATAACAATATGGCTATAATCAAAATTAAACAAAGCTTATAAATGGTTCCTCATAGCCCTGAGGCTATATATTTTAATTTCTGACATGTAATTAAACTGAAAGATGGAGCACCATAAAAGGAAAGCCAAGTAGCCAGTTTTAAGTAGGAATGTCATAAAAATAGCTAAATACATGCCAAAATCAATAGCAACAACCTAGCAGTTTCCACAAGGCAGAAAAGATCGTATTATGTAATTTATGCACCTAAATGTAGAGACACAGTGAATGTCACTTGCACCAATATTTTAATACTAACTTCCAACTTTGCAAGTAATTCCTCTTCTAGCTGCAAAAGCCCACTTGCCGATGTCAATGCAATCCTATATTTTTAAAGCTTTGGCACAGCATGAACCAATGCTTTTTGCTCAGATTGGTATTATGAATTATTTTACTCCCAAATCATCGTGAACGGGGAATACAGCAGGTTTCATAAATCCACCCTTATTCAGGATTGCACTCAGGTCCAAGAAATATGTACAGGACGGAGATGCCACATCCCTGCCCCTGTTAAGAGGCTGGACAATACAGCAAGGCTTCAGAGTTACTGACTGAACTGAATGAAGCTCAATTCAACTCTAAATACAATCCTTATCATTGCCATCTCTAAGCAAATAGTAGTCATATGATATGACTAAACTGCATCACAAACAGATAATAATAGGCTCTAAGGTTCTTTTAATGCAAGAGGCCACTTTTTCTTCTGACCAGACAGCCCCAAAGCAGAATGATTAAGTATCGAATGTAATGAATAATAATTCTTGTAAACAAACTTTCCCCAACCTGATGCCTCCAGCAACCAGCTACCAACCCCCATCTATGAGGCCATCTATGAATAATGGAATACTGTGTAGTAGACCAATTCAACAGGGAAAGTTTAGTGGAGAAGGCTGCCCTTTAGTATACAGGTGAGAAAAAGGAGAGGTGGGAAAAATGGGGGGGGGGCAGATACCCCTTTGCTAGCCCGCGCCTGCAGCCTTACAGGACTAGACCTCCAGAGATTCCTCCATAACCCTACCCACAGCTGGCAACCCCGTCATCGCCTTTTGTCCTTCCTTAACATTTTAAGGTGGCTCTGGCCAAACGGCAACCCTCCCCTTCTCCTGGCAAAAGCCGTCAAGAGCCTTTAAAAACCAAAAACAGAACAACAACCTGTTCAGTCAATACGCGGCATCAAGGCAAGAAGAAAGAGGAAATGAACCAGCCGGTGGGCAAGAGGAAGGAAGAAGAGACCCCTTCTGATGCAGGGCGGAAGAAGAGAACTTCAAAGGCAGCCGAAGCAGGACTGGAAGGAGGAAGAGGAGGAGGAGGAGGAGGGATCCTTCTGGTTCTTTTAGGCTTTGGCAACCGACGGAAAGTGAGGTAAACCCGGGTTTGCGCAGCCTTTGCCTGCACGTGATGTGCCCGATTCTCAGGGTGGGAAAAAAGAGACCGCGTTTAGACGGCGGGGACGAGGAGGAGGAGGAGGAGGAGGAGGAGGAGGAGGAGGAGGCGGAGGAGGAGGAGGAGGAGGGAGAAGCCCCCGGAGAAAGAAAGAAAGAAGCTCGCACCAAGTTTTGGCGCACAGCGAAGGCGCATATCCGTGTGATTTCCGCCCGAGAGGGAGTCCGGCGATGCGGGCGCCAAGGCAGCGCAGAGCTTGCCAAGAAAGAAATCCTGCGCGCCCGCCGCCGCCGCCGCCTCCTCTTCCAGGCTTCTTCGGGGAAGCCAGATGGGCGGAAAGGCGCTGGGAGAGCCTCTCGGGCTGCCCCGGACCAAGGAGGGGAGAGGGGGGCAGGATCGACCCCCCCCCCCCAGGCACCCGTTGCTGGGGTGCAGTAGGAGGCGATCCAGCGGAGAGGAGCAGCCAAGAGAGCGGAAAGCCAAGCACGCTTCCCCCGCCTGAGACGAGCTGGCAGCCGCTGCCTCGCCCGGCTTTCGCCTGCCCGCCCTCCCTACCTACCTGAAGACCGCCTCTCCCTTGAACTCCTTGCCGGGGGAAATCAAGCCGTTCTTTTTGTTGAAAAGCTTCTGCAACAAGGTGGGTGTGGGAGGCATTTTGGGAATGCGACACTCCGTTCCGGCAGGGAACAGCCGTGCAGCGATCGCCCTTTCGCAGCTGGGGCAGCCAGCTCAGTTCCTCGAACCCGACTCCATTCGGTGTGACAGTCATATGACAAGAATTAATCACTTGCAGCAGCCGCGGCTGAAGAGAGCGGGAGGGAGGGAGCGGGGCTGGGGGTGGAGGAGGCGGAGGAGGGCGGGGCTTCGCGCGGGTTTCCCCGGCCGCGGATTGGTTGGCCGGGCCAACCCACGTGGGGCAAAACCGTATCCCTGCTTGTCTCGGCGGCGCGGCACCCCTGCTATGTTTTGGTGTGGAGAGGAACCGGAGGCGGGCGGGGGCGACGACGACGTGGGCGGTGTGTGTGTGGGGGTTGTTAGCCAAATTAATTCGGATTCCTCCGCCAATTTTAGCCCCGATTGGCTTAGGTCCATCCTATCAAAGCCCAAGGGAATTTTGCTTAACCGGGAACCAACTGAGCCTCCGTTCCACAAATCTTAACAGCGATCTAGATCGCAAGAAGGCAAGGAAGGCAAAAATACTCAATGAACGTAATCTTGAATAATATTGCTGGGAACTCCCACCCCTCCCGTTTCTGCTCCATTTCAATTCTGTTCAGTCAGTACATTGTTCTAAAAGTCAAGAGTTCAAAAGTGCCAAGAAGGGGGGGGGGGAGTCTTTCGTTTGTGTTAGCAACTGACTGAAACAGTTACAGTGTGATTGTGCCAAATTATTAATTGTGGATGCTATGGAAGTCATTTCCCTAAATCCTTTCAGTTACAAATTACCGGGAAAGAAGTCAAGATGGTTGGGGAAACAAAAGTGAAGATGGGCAAGACAGCCAGCAATTGAAGCTAAGTGCTTTTCCCTTGAGAGCTAAAGACAGTACCCCAAGAACCTACTTCATTGGTGTCCCACAAGCGCCACCATTTAATGTAAGTTGCTCCAAGGAAAGAGACTGGGGAATCACCCAGAAAGTTTTATATTTCACCAGACAGGAGTGACCTTAAAACTTCAGCTCCTCCATCACTCCACGACCCTTTATACCAGTGGTAGGCTCGGTATGAATGTTCCAGAGATGACAAAACTGCACACCCAGTGATTCAAGGTACAAGTGTTGTAATATAACTCTGGATGTAGTGGACCACACAAATGCAGTCTGCATTTTAGGAAATCTAGCCATGCATTAAGACTGACCATGGCAATGACACATGATGACCGTATTGGTCAGAGTTATTCATCGGCATCTGGCAGGCTGTTTCCAAAAAAAAATTGTGTTGCCCGCATAGAAACCCCAGAAAAATAAGGAAAATCCCAGCACACAAAAACTGTGTGACATCTTTGAACCTTCTCAAAACTGTTAACTTCCCTTCCCGTACACAAAAAGTTCCTAAACTTGGTACAAGGATCATGGAAAAGGACAAGGCTGGAAACAGAATATTTAATGTTGCAACATTTACTGTAGCTCTCCCTTTCATCCTCTACGTTACAGGCAAGGCATATAGCAATAGCAATAGCACAGGGGTGTCAAACCCGCAGCCTGCGGGCCGGATGCGTCACACGCTGGCCACACATTTTAGCGAAGGGGAGAAAAGTCATGGTACGTCACCTGACGTGATGACGCATGTCTGACACCCCTGCAATAGCACTTAGACTTATGTACCACTTCACAGTGCTTTACAGCCCTCTCTAAGCAGTTTACAGAGTCAGCATATTGCCCCCAACAATCTGGGTCCCTATTTTACCGACTTCGGAAGGATGGAAGGCTGAGCCAACCTTGAGCCGGTGAGAATCGAACTACCCAAGTGCAGCCTGCATTCTAACCACTGCACCACCACGGTAATCCTTGATTTACAACCATTCATCTAACGATGGTTCAAAGTTCCAGTGGTGCTGAAAAAAGTGACTGGTACTTCCACTGCAGCATCCCCACGATTACGTGATCAAAATTCAGATGCTTGGCAACTAGCATGTATTTACAATGGTTGCAATGTCCTGGGATTCCTATTTGCAACCTTCCTAACCAACTTGCAACAAGCAAGCTCAGTGGTGGAAACTGAGTATGCTTAATAACTACCGTATATGATTTACTAACAATAGCAAAAAAAAAAGATTGTAAAATTGGGCATAACTTGCTTAATCAAATTGCTTAATAGTGGAAGTTTTAATCGCTACTGGAATCGTAGGTCAAGGACTACCTGTATACATAAAAGTCCATTAAGTCATCTTGGCAATTGAGACACAAATCCTTTCCTCCCTGGTAGAACCTCTACAGTTAAAATAAAATGATTAACAATCTCTATCCCCTTTCTGATTCCAAACATCAGATACCTGAGTTGGTCCCATAGGAGTCTTGATTCTGGAAATTGCTTCTCTTGATATCTTTTTGGGTACACTTCCCAGGTGGAGTTGCTGCCCTTTTAGAAAAATCTAAGCATGTGCTAAGATGATGATGTACTGAACCGGGAAGACACCGCCATGCAATGGCTTCCGGGGGACAAAACTAAGTGGTGAAGCTCTTAGCCATTCCTTTTTTTTTGTTGTTGTTGTAAATTTTTATTGCTTTTATGTTACAAAAAGTTCTCATTTCACGAACAAAGTTGCTTCCGAGCGTTCTTTTTAACATATAAATTCAAAACATAACATTTGTCATTATAATAAAGAAAAATAATTTCTTAATATATTTTATAGATTCTAGGGGTTTATATCAGATTATAAAGTTCTCTTAAATCAATCTTTTATAAAATTCTTATTCATTCTTATTTTTATATAAAACCAATGTCATAAATTCAAATATTATTCCACATTGTTACTGCTATTTCAGTTACTTAACAATTCTATTTTAAATTCATTATATATTTCATTAATTAGTTAAAACAGTATCATTGTCACAGTTTAAAGGCTAAGTCAATTTATCATAGTCTTATTAAAATAAAAACAAAATCAAATCATTTAAGCCAAAAATAGTTTCAATCCATTCTATACATTTATCACATATTAATCATTTTTATCCCCTACAACAAATCAATTCTACCACCAAATCAAAATATTTACTGCGACTTCATTTACTCACACTTTATTAAACCAATGCAATTTAATTAATATCATTAAGATATAATATTTTTTAATTGTCTTTTAAAATTAATTTCTCCATAAATACTTTCAATTCATTTTAAATGTTTACTTTAAACCATCTCTTAAAAATACCACTTGTAACACACAAAATAACACTAATCCAATATTTCTACCCCATCTCTCTATATATTTTCTTTTTCTTTCAATATTTCCCCCATATAAACAAGGAAAAAAAAAAGTAAAATCCATTCTACTACACTCGGTTGCACAACTAAAATATATTCTAGCCATCGTCCCTTGTCTTCTTCTTAGTTAATACATTTGCGCTGTTAGCTCTATCATCTCTCCTTCCAAATTCGCTTCTGTAATTTCCAGCCGCCTCCATGATAGATAAAAGCCACACCTTCTTCATCTTCTGTTGTCCAAATCTCCTGCTATCCACGAATAAGTTCTTCTTTCTCTCTGGTTGTTGAAGTTTTCTTTTAAAATCCACACTCCTTCCCCTCTTTAATTCCCTTGTTTGCTGATTGCGCCATTTGAATATCACCGCCATTACGTCCTCCTTCTTCTGGTACGATGCTTGGTATTCCGCTTCTTCGTATTTATTGCGCCCAACCAGCTGATCCCCAATTGCCTCTGTCAAATCAACAGGCTTAATTTCATTTCCATTGCAGATATATAGCTTTTTTTGCAGTATTTGAGTCATTCCATCCAGATTATCAATCAACCGGTCACACTCACAGCCTTTCTACCTGGCTGCTTCACCTCCTTCGGGCTGGGCGGGTCTACTGAGCTGCGGCAGCGGCAGCCTCTGGCGGGGCTGAGATGCATTGGGTGTGTGAGGGGCCGAGATGCATCGGGTTTCCACGTGCAGGCCAAGGGCAAGACCCACAAGGAGGCCGAGAAGATGACCAGTGCCAACCTGCTCTCCGGCCACAAGCCAAAACAGACAGTGGGACAGGAAAACTGCATGAACTAGTCCAGGAGTCAAAACTGATTCGAAGGCACACAAAGCCTGGAACACAACAAAGCGCAACTGTGCCTAGCTTAACGGTAGAAACACATTCAGCTCACTTCTGCACATAAGCTCTCTGCTTGGTTGCATGCAGAGATCTTATTCCTCACTTGCAAAGTTGGGGATAAAACCGCTGCAATTAATTCTGATTGAATGGCAACCACGTCCCCTAAACTGGCGCTTTCTCCATTTCTGTACTTGTTCGCCGTCCCCCACCCCCTGGGACCCCAGAAATCATGTGATCGCAATGGTAGAGCTATGAGATGATCTCCCTTTTTCCTCCGCCCTCCTTTCCTTGGAAGATCTGTATGATCTGAATGCCCATGCGTGCTGGAGCAAGGGGAGTGGCTCCCATCCCTACCACCTGTGGCAGGGCTGGGTCCAAGCCCAATGGACCCCTGCCCCTGCGCGGCCACCACCTCCGCCGCCAGCTCGGACTGCTGCCCAACCCCACTTCAGAGATGCCTTCGACGGGGACCCAGACAAGCTGGCATTTTACCTGAACCGGGCGTGGGGCCACATTGATGACTACATAGGCAACTACCCCCACGATGCAGAGATAGTCCGGGCCATCACCAACAACCTAACGGGGGAAACAGCAGAATGGGTGACCCATGTATACGACGAGGATGTGCCGGAGCTGGCAAGCATTGATGTTTTCCTTCACGAGCTGTGGGCTAGATTTGAGAACGAATCCCAAGCCCAGGAAGTCGAGGAGAAGATCAAAAGGATCAAGTGGGGGGGGCGCTCATTCAAAGAGTACTTCCGAGAGTTCAGGAGAGTCACTGGCAAGTTACGGCAATGGCCCGAGCGACTCCTAGTCTACTTCTTTAAAGAGGGACTGGAGAAAGAGCTGTTCCACACCTGCGTCTGCTGAGGAATCCCTGACCGGATCCATGAGTGGTATCGGATGGCGGTGGCCATGGACCTTGAACTCCATCGTCACAAGAAGGGAGGAGCAGCCGACAAGAAGCCCAAAAGCCAACCTGAGTAATGACAGCTAGGATGGCGATCCAGCTCCCGCCAAGTGAAAGAGAAGCCGAGAGGGTTCTCAGCCAATAATGCTTCCGATGTGGTCAGCAAGGCCACCAAGCAGCTGAATGCCTGGCCCTGGCCCCATCCCACAAGCAAAGGGCACGGAGAGCTTCAGAGAAGGGGAAATTTGCCTGCAAAGCCATCGAGGTCTCCCCTCCCCTCAGCGAGGAAGGGGGAACTCCGGTCCTTGGAGACCCAGCTGCTGGCACTCTGCGACAGCGATGACGATGGTGAGGAGAAATGGTAAGTGAAACCATGTGTCCCTTCGCCATCCAGTCGAGGCTAATAGCACCCAAGACGGGCACGGGGGAAATAGAAGCAATCATAGACACAGGCTGCACCCGATGTCTAATCAGTTTGCCCACAGTCCTGAAGCTAGGAATCAGGACGAGACCCATAGCCAGCCCCATACACTTCGAGCAAGTCAACGGGTCACTGACAGGAGGAGCTCCAGCCACGCTTCTAACCGAACCCATGAGATTAGAGATGGGCCGGCACTGGGAACTGATCCGATTCGTGGTGGCGCAAAAAAAGATGGAGGCAGTGATTCTGGGCCTGGCATGGCTGGACAAGTGGCAGCCCACTATCTCCTGGGAAGGTGACTACAGGAAGCTGAAGCTGAGAATAGGCCCTCTCCCCCCCCCCCCCCAACACAGCTGAGGAAGGAGCTGTCCAATGACTGAGGATCCCCACGCAAAGCAAAGCCAGGGTGTTCAGTGAGGAGGATTGCAATACACTTCACCCACCACCACCACCACTGATCCACTGACTGCGCCATAGAAATAGTACCAGGGCGAAACTGCCCAAGCCCAAGATGTACTCCATGACCCCCAATGAGATGAGAGAACTGAGGGAATACATCAACACCAACCTAGCCCGAGGGTTCATACAGCCAGCAAAGTCCAGAGTGGCCATCCCACTCTTGGGGTTGATACCAAGTGGGCATGAAAAGATGTAACAAACCTTCTGCTTCCTTCCTTTGTTTGCTCTTAAAATTTACTTTTTGCAATTGATTTTGATTAAAATATATAATAATCTAT
>JANHJO010007090.1:46912-57598 GCA_032468235.1 Pseudoxyrhopus heterurus | reverse complement strand
CCTCCCTGAGCCTCTGCACAGGCCCTGCCCTTACCTGGGATCCAAAACAGGCCATGTGGGAACTCCTGGGAGGGGTGGGGTGGGCGGGGCCAGCCAGTCATCAGAACCACCAGTTCGCCAAACCAGATTTAAAATTAACATCCGGTTTGGCCAAACCGGCGTGAACGGGCTGAAGTCCACCCCTGTATGTAATGTATGTGATATTATATGATAGTATGATACGACATTATTAAAGGTTTCCCCTGCCCAGTAGTGTCCAACTCAAGGGGGCGGTGCTCATCTCCGTTTCTTAGCTGAGAGAGCCAAGCATCGTCCAAAGACATTTCCATGATCATGTGGCCAGCATGACTATATGCCAATGTGCATGAAAAGCTGTTACCTTCCCACCGAAATGGTATCTATCGACTTGCATTTTGTTTCAAATTACTAGGTTGGCAGAAGCTGGGGCAGGAATGGGTGCTCACTTCATCATGCAGTACCCTAAGTCCCAAACTGTCAACCTAATCGACAAGCCCAGTATCTTAACTAGGCCACTGCAACTTATTATACTATATGTTATATATTATTTCATATATTTATCATATGTCATATCACATCATATATCATGTTATAATGACTTTTAGGGATAAAAAGAGGGTATCCAGTTCTTGAATCATTCTGTGTCAGGCAAGGCAATTTCCATTCCTTAAGCTAATGCCTGGCCAGTTTTGCAATTAGGATTTGCGTTAGTGAAGGTCTGAGGGACAGCACGTGAATATGGGAGTTGTTGAAAAATGCACTATGTAGGGGATAAGCCAATTAGGAAAGTTTAAAACAGAATCTGTTCTATAAAACATTTATTAATACAAAATATAAAAACAAATGAAGTACTTCAGAATATATTGGAAAAAAACATACAAAAAATCCAAGGCTGGTCTTATCAATACCAATTTTTCATGGTATTCTTGTTAAAAATTTGAGGGTTGGCTTTTTCAAGGATGGGCTTATTTGCAAATATATATGGTATGTCAATAAAGGTTTGCTGTGATTTTAAGTTCAGAGCATCTCTGAGTTCCCATAGAATCCAAGTTTATTCTATAAGAACCTAAATAAATTAAAAATGCAGGGGTTTTAAAATTTGAAGATCTGAGGTCTGACAGATCATATGGCTCCTTAGCCTTTGCATTATTAAGGGTTTGCCTTATAGTACTTTCCCTTACGTGCAACCAAAAAGTAACATTATCATCTGAATACAGTATTGTTAGACACTAAAGGAGAACATAAGCAGAACAGTTCTTTCAGCTTCGTTATTTTAAAGACATTTGAAAAAAAGCTATACATTTTTATAATAATACTGCCAAACTACTGGAGAAGTTCAAAACTTGTCTTCATTTTCAATATTGGAATATGAGTTCCAATATGAGTTCCCCGAGTTCACTTATAAAGTGTACTTGTGAATATTTTTTAAAAAAGGAAAGTCCACACATTTTAAAACAGGCATTCATTTCTGAACAATTCATTATTGAGTCCATAGACAGATTATTGGAATAAAACAGAATTTTAAAAAATATTTTATTTGTCAGTCAAGAGGAATATTAACAAATTTGATAAACTTGACAATTTCTTTTACAAAATAAAAGTCTGCATCTTTCCCTTTGCATTTTAAGTGTATAGTACATGCGGATATCCCAAAATCGAAACAAAAAATGATTACAGATACTTTAATTGATCATTGACATTTTTAATCTTCACTTTTTGTTGAAAATAGAATAACTAATATATCAGTAAATGGCTGATTTACTTGCAGTTTATTTCAATGCAGATATGTTGTCCTGTTGCATGATAGAAAAGTATGGTGAGGTGCTGTTATCTCACAGAAAATAACTGGAAAACAACTTACGTATTATTTTTCTTCCTGGTTTTCTCGCTTACAACCAGGGTATATAACTCAGTGCAGAAGAGCGCAGGACTTGTGCTATTTAGTGTTTCTCAGGAAGATATCATTTTGGTAAATTTGGAACCTCATGCAAGATTAAAAGTTGCACGTGCTGAAATGTCTCTTTTCTAAACATGCTAAGGCAGCATTAATTTTGTTCTCTCTTAAAACTGGACACACTAAAGCTGCTATTTGTTTAATGACTTCTTATTTTCACATTTTAATGATCTCACAGTTCTGTGTCTATTCAGAAGTAAACTAGAAAGTGTTCAGTAGGACATACGCCCTGGTAAAACGGGATAGAATTTCTACTTGAATATAACGCAACAAAAATACATTAATATTTTTATGATGCCCTGAAGTTGTTGCCCAGCATAATTAGTTACATTATTCGTTTTCAGGATGTTGAGATAATCCCAAAACCAGGAAATGGAACCCAACTGAGCTTCCTTTGGACAGATTGGAAGAGCTGCTGCATCACCCATAATATAAAGAGGCTATCATGGAAGGACAGATTAGCCCTGAAAACTCTAATGGTGGAATTGTTCAAGGACATGGCATGTTACAGGTGGCAATTCTGTTAGTAGAGACTGAAACTGAGAATTCTGGAAGTAATGCTGAAACCACTAGATCCCAAATCCCCTCAATTCCTTGGATTGATTTCCTAACTGATTTATTCAGAGCTACATTTTTTCTTTATTAACTGCTCCTACAAGAACTACTTTTGCAACTGTTTTGAAGTTGCCTAACTATATTTTTAAATTGCATTTTATGTTTACCATCAATTGAACAGCAAAATGTAGCAATTTATTTGGGGGGAAAATAGTTAAGCAAAATTCTCCAACAGCAACAGCAGGAATGAATGCCTTGGTTTAGGTTAGAAGGGTGTTTTTTTCAGCATCCTTGATGTGGAAATGAGCATAAATCGAGATATATGATCATGCAGTATTTAAAAATAAATAAATATGCTTACTTAAGGAATGAAGTCTCCTTTCCTCTTGGTAGGAACTACTTTTAGTCTATTCGGCTTTACTATTTTGCTTAACCTGTCTAGCAAATTAGGAAAAATAGAATGAATATGCTCAATCCCCTCACTCGTGCAGAAATAATCATTAGGAAGAAATTCTTTTCCTTCAGCATTGACTTGAGTATTATTGATTTTATTTTGGATATTTAGTGCATTTGCTGACCTGTTTGTTTTTAACAGGAATTGTTATAATCATCTAGACCAGGGCTGTCAAACTCCCGGCCCATAGGCCGGATGCGTCACACGCTGGCCACACCCATGCCCGGTTTAGCAAAGAGGGGAAAAGTCCTGATGTCATGTGACGCCACCGTCCGTGATGACGTGAGTTTGACACCCCTGATCTAGAAGCTACACTTTGCAACTTTTTCTAGTGTGAACTGATACAATTCTAGTGCAGCCTCATCTCCTTTAGATGAGTTAGGAATTCAACACCTACAATTCTCCAGCTAACATATAGCTGAAGATTTCTGGGAACCATAGCGCCACCACATCTGCAGAAGATTTGAGTTTGAGGAATGACAGTGTTGTTTCATCTGATTTCCTGTAACACATGAAGTACTTAGCAGGGCGGAGTGAAAAGTAGATTGATTTAATTTTTTAAAACTAGGCTTTACAGCATGTTTGCTTGCTCGAGCACTGAACACAACCAAAATGACAAAAAGTTTGCTTTGTTCTACCTTTGTTACCAGTAACTTTGAAGGTTAAATTTTTTTTTTTAAAAAAAGTATTGTTGCTTTCTACTGAGGAACATTCCCAATGAATGAAAGGATATTTTGATTTATAAAAGGGCATCAAGCAAAGTATGATGTTTCTACTAGTTAGCTGTTCCAGATCCACATTGTGAAAGTTCAAATTGAAGGATGACAGATTAAAAGAAGTTAGAACACGCAGCACGCTGGCATACTGTCATTTAGAGGCATATAGCCTTAAGGCAAATTCTACCAAGCAACAACAGTTCTACCTTTAGTGCAAGTTCAATTAAAACTGTGTAAGAGGAGTGTAAAGAAAGCAAACCAATGTGCAACTACAGTATGAGCCAACTGTATATTTTCCATGAGACATCAGCACATCTGTTAAATTCCTCAATTTCATGCAAAAATATATTCTTCTAAAATTTACATTCATTTCATATAAGTTTATTTACATATAGATCACTAGTTTGTGCTTTCCACACATTGAAAACCAAAGATTATTTTTTCAACTTGATTTGATTCATTCCAAGAAAACTGAAGCTATTTTCTGATATATCCACTAATAATTTAATTTTAAAAAATGGGATTTTGTTACTCTTACCAGCAATGTGCCATAAAAACTTTTGTAAAGGATTTTCTTCTCGTTCATGTAAAATAAATTCATGTTTCAGTTCAGGTTTTTTTATTTCCCCCAAAATATATGGCCCGAGTGAAGCTTTAAATTTTACTTATATAACCTCATTGATATTTTGGAGGAAAGGGTGCTTTAGCAGTATACTGTATATTTATAATGAAAAACTATGCAACATTTTTATAACTGGAATGGCCCATTTTTCTTGTGAGAGAGCAGTCTCATCTCTTATTCATTCCTGCATGTTTTTCACTCAACAGGATTGCCAGTTGATGACATCACAAAGCAAATACACCAACACAAAGTTTCTAGTACATGGATGTCAAACTCGCAGTGTCATGTTGCCATCACGTGATGTTTTCCAACGTTTTTTCCCTTTATGGAGCTGGGGCGGGTGTAGCCCGCACGTGACACATCCAGCCCATGGGCCGCTAATTTCACACCCGTTCTAATATGTAACTCAAACATCCACCAGACATAATTTATTTATGCAACTGCAAGTTATTAAGCAATGAACATCCACCTATGATTCATTGAAGGGAAAATGGCTGCTTTTATGATGACCTGGATTTCATAATCACTTTGAACCCAATTTTAGTTTACTAGTATGTAAATTTAGACTGATGAACTAGTCCCTTTGTCCTTAATATTGCTTCTAGTGATATATTGTACACATTTTAGACTCAAATTATTAATGTTGGCACAAGTATTCTAATCTGGAATAATTAGAACTTTTCTAAGAGATCCAACACTTGTAATGTTACAGTAGTTGTACATGCTTAATAAAACTGGTTGATAACAAATAGTGCAATTCAAATAAATCTGGTATTTAATAGAATGCAAATGTATTCCTTTGAACACCAATGGCTCAAGTGACATATGGCTATTTAATTAGATGTTTTGATTAGGGCCCTTATTTTTTCTATATTTCTATTTTTTTTAAATTGGGCCAGGTGAGCAGACAAAATCACTTAGAAACCTCCAATGCACCTGCTATCCACCTGAGATAAGTTCAACAGCAGGTAGAAAGGTTTTATATGAGATCAGCTATGTGCAGCCAAATGTAACAGTGGTGAATAAAGACATTGATAAGCAGCATTCAGCCTCCACAGGGGGCACCATCTAGTCAACCTTAGCTGGTCTCAAACAAGTTAGAATTGAATCTAGTCAATCTTAGCTGATCTCAAACAAATTAGAATTGAACCTAGATAATACATGAGTGGGCAAACACCAACAAGCTTCAGGGCTCTAAGCTAGTCTGGGAAGTAAAAAAAAAAATCCTTCACTGGAATAGCAAACCATTGTGTTGTTGCCAAGATGGCCCTTAGTCAGCAAGGATTGAACTCCACTTCAGGGGTGTTAACAAAACAAGCAGTGCTTGTGCCAGTCACAAGTGTATACTGCATCTAAATTCAATCTTTTCTAAATCTAGGAATAAACCAGCATTGTTGTTTACTGTACAGAATGGACAACTTGTGGGTTGCATACCCTTAGCACTTCCAGGTCGTACTTTAGAGCTTCAGTGTTTAGTTTTAAGACTTTGTCTAATGCACCTATTTTGCACACTAGCCCATACCACAAAACAGCCTTAATTATTTTCATGTAACTCATTTCCAGCAGATCAGAAAAACTATTGAAAATTTAGCTGCCAGCTGCAAAAAGACCTTCATGCTGTACTAATAGTAGTCTGAAGTGATAACTACCTAAACTGCAGTGTTCTGATTTGCCTAAATTTATGAAGTGACCAGGAATTAGCTTTGAGTCAAAGTGGATTTTTATCTTTTTATCCTTCACTTACATAGAACTATGAGAATATCCTGCTGATTCGGACCAAGGCCCATCTTAGTCCAGCATGTGATACTTCTAAGGTATTCTTGAACAGAAGATAAATATCTCTCTCCTGCTTTTGTTCCCCCTTGAAGACATGCTGCCCTGAGACCAGAGGGAACATCTGAGCCTTCAAAATTGATAGCATTTGATAGATTTGTCCTCTATGAATATATCCAACCCCTCTTTAAAATCATTAATCCAATTTAGTCTGCTTCTTGCAACAATAAATGCCTTAGGGTAAATTATTTGCTTAGATGAAGAATTGGTTTCTTTTATCTGTTCTAAATCTTCTTCCAATTACTTCAAAGAATGACTGTAGGTTTTAGTGACTTGACAAAAAAGAGAAAACAATTCTCCCTGCCATGAATGATCTTGTACACCTCAATCATTCCCCCTTTTTCCTAAACTAAAAATTTCCAAAGTTCTAATATTTGCTTGTAAGGAAACTGTTTTGAGCCCCTGATAATTTTGATTGTCTTCTTCACTTTTTTTCCAGATCTTTGATCACATTTTGAAAAAATCAAATGTGAGCAGAACCATCCACAGCAGGCGTGTCCAATCCACAGCCCATGGGCCACATGTGGTCCTAGATAGCTAGTAATGCCGCATTTTAACTTTATTACATGATTTATATACATAAACTATTTTATATATTTTATATGTGGCCCAAAACAATTCCTTTTTACTCAGTGAGACCCAAGAGGACCAAAAGGTTGGATAGTCATAATCTACAGTATTTCAGATGCAGATATAACCATAGCATTTGTAAAAGGGTATTACAGTATGCATTTTTGCCAGATTTATTTTCAGTCCCTCTGTTAATGATCCCTAGCGTGAAATGTGCTTTTTTCTCAGCTGAGGAACTGTGATTTTAAATCTTTATGAAGCTATCCATTAGGTCCACGTTCTTTTTCTTGATTAGTTACAGAAAACTCAGCCCTTTTTTAAAAACGTATGTTCCTTAAAGGTGATCCTGAGTAGAACAGAATACAGTTTAATCACTAGATTGTTAGGATGTTCTAAGATTGTCTTTAAAACGGTTCCAGTAACTGTTGGGGGGGAGAGAAGATGTACAACTGAAATAAATGTATTACTTTGCATAAAAAGCATAATCAAGCAAACAATTTCCTCTTGATAAGAACATTTTAAGATGTTGCTTAATTTATTCTTTAAATCAAAATTTTATTCAGATAGATTATACCCAACATATTCCTGGCTACTGTTTTAAATAATGGTAAACCTTTAATAAATATATAACATTGTACTTATAATTCTAGGTAAAAGAGGTCATGTCAGACATTTCTGGCAATGCTGAATTTATGTAATCAAAATAATATAGAGCTTAGTCCGTATGCCATTTTCTCAAAATATTAGTTTTTTGGTAATTTAACATTAAAATAATTATCTCCAGGCATTATAGCAATCTAGCTAAAAAGGGTACAGATATATTTCTATGTCTTCCTGCAATGAATATACAAAAAATTTAAGAGTCTCCTTTATCTATTATAAAATTACAGCTTAGATTTGGATCTAAATTAATGGAGCTACTAGACCAGTGATGTCGAACCTATGACACGCATGTCCAAAGTGGCATGCAGAGCCATGTCACCCGGCACGCCAGCCGTCACCCAGCCCAGTTCCACTGCGCATGCATGCGCGACCCCCGGGTTTCTAGCCCAACTGCCCCCGAAAAACAGCAGTTTTTCGGCTCTTTTTTGGGTTAGAAATCCCGGGGGTCGCATGCGCATGCACCGGGTGTCCCTGTGCACGCATGTGGCCCCCCTCATGCATGTGCGCACAACCCCCGGGGGGAAAAAGCCCCCTTTTTTCCCTAGAAATCCCGGGGGTCGCGCACACAGCCCCGGGGGGGGGTCACGCGGGGGCCATGCATTGCATTGTGGGTGGGGGGCACGCAGGAATGCGCACATGCAAGCGATTTGGCATGTGAACCGAAAAAGGTTCGACATCACTTACTAGACACTTTTCAGTGAAGATTTTAGAAACTATACCAGCCTGTCTTAGACATAGTGTATGCTAAACTCCAGCTCTCATAAATCCCAACCAGTATGGCTATGACACCTACTTGGGGAATTTGTACAAACCATATTAACCTTCACAGTCTGTATTGATCAGTTTAGAGGACACAGCTGAACAACAAATTCTGAAGTATGAAGTAAAATCTTTTAGTTACGCGATGAAGAGAAAGGGAAGGGATTGGAAAAGACACACAAAGGGTAAATTTTTGCAACAAGACTACTGCAACAAATGGGCAGATTTCTTTTTAAGAGTATCTTAAGTTAATACAGAACAGATATGAATAAATGCCCTGCCTACATTTTCCATTTATTCATTGTGTCCCATTTTTTTTCAACTGAATTTTAGGTATGAATATTCCAGCAAATTTAACTCAATTTCAATCACTACTTTAGCACTTTGAACTTTGAATAAACCATAAAAAAGAATAAAAAAATGAGACTTGCCTCAAAAATCGATTATACTAACAATTCTACAGCGCCACATCTTATTTAGTATATTTGTAAATGATTTTGCTTTCAAGTCTGTAGAATCAAACCCAATAGTACTAAGTTTTCAATTTCTATTGAAGAACTAACGTCTGATGCATATGGGTCAAGCAACCTTTTCTTGTTAGATACATTTCTCCAGAACAATTAATTTCTTCACTGAAGCTCTGATATTGATTTAAGTGAATTGTTCACGGGCTAAACACCGAAAGGAAGTCTCAAATATAGGACCAAAATTTTTCTAGTTGTCGTATTCTACATTCAGCCAAAAATGGAAGTAGATGGCCTACTTTAAAATACCTCAAATCAAGACCCACCAATTGACTTAGAAACCCCACATCCTCTTTATATAATTTAAAATTATTTCTCCAAAACTCTTGAAAAAGCTTGTCAATGGCTAGAATCCTGAGGCCTTCCATGTTTTCTAAATATTAGGTCCCTAATAATCTCAGCAATCTTTACGTAAGTGAGACTGCTCAAGATGCTGTAGTGTAATCTAAAGTGATGCAAAGGGAAAACGCACTCAGTCCCTCCATTCTTCTGTTAAATATCTGGGGGGGGGGGATATTTAGAATAGGGGGCATAAACGAAAATTATACAACGTGTTCACAAAAACTAGATTTCCTTTTATAAATTTCAGTTGGGTAGCTGCCAAAATAGAAAGCAATCAACATCTTTCAAAAGTGTGTCCAGTAAACAAGTCTTGCCCATTTTGGAAAGTGTGAGACCCTATAGTGACAATCACAGGTTACTGTTCATCTAGCATGTGGCACTAGGTTCAGCATATTTAATACATATGAAATACAAGTTATTTCTGTGTGTGAATTGATTACCCCCAACAAATTCAACTTTTGTATGCAGAGCATAACAGCTGCCATTTAAAGAACAATTACACAATTCCAGCTTTCAGTTCTGTATCAGGTTAATAGATTTATTGTGGCTTTGAGCATCAAAGAATATTTGAGGTAGACTACTAGCCTTTGTCAGATATCTCCCTGGAATTTTAAGAGCTCAGTTGCAATGAGGAATTCTTGGTTACATATGCACTCAGTGGTACTTGGGAGGACAAATTCTTAAAAAGAAGATCCGTGCATGATGTATACCTGTGAATCAGGGCAAGAAACCCCTGCTTCTAAAGAGTTCTTAGTAGTACCCATCCAGAGAGACATCTGGAAATCCTACAGATCGCACGGCTGAATCCAGATTTAGAGGAGCATCACACAAAAAGCAGATTTCTTTCCTGTTTGCTAAGGGAGTTTTGTACGCATTAATAAAGAGAGGCCTGTCAAATACTTTCAAGGAGTGGAACTTTTAAAAAGTTTAATGGTTGTCCAGTATGGGCTATGCAATCTTCTAGGACCTAGAACTAGATGGCAAAGTACTATTCAGTGACCGTGTCTTCAGACAGCAGAAGGCTCATGTGGAAAGACAGATGCTTATTCATGTCAATTGCATCCTTCCCATTTTCAAAATTATCCTAATATTGCTACAGAGTACATTATTCTGAAGAACCTTCGTGTCAGATGGAGATACTTGAATAAAGGTCTTCTATTTGTGTCTTGAAGTATTCTCTCAGCTCTGGTCGCTTGGCTTTTAATGTAGGTGTCAATAAACCATTTTGTACTGTGAACATTTCAGAGTGGATGGAAACTGCTTTAATCTGAAATTTTAAAAATGAAACAAAATTATATAGGTATAAAAGGATCAAAAGGGAAAAAAAACTAAACTAAATCCTTATCTGAAAACTCCACTTGGTTGCTTCCTGAAGTTTGCTGATAAACTGTGGATTTGATCAGGCAAAACAAATATAACTTACACAACCTTTCTAACAAAAATTACATCCATTGAGTCCAATTGATGAAATATGAATATGCTTTGTTTTATTCTGGTTTTGTATGAAGCAAGCCCTTTTGATCTGCAGTTCATGCTTTATTTTTATTGTATAATCATTGACAGATGTTTGTGGTTGACCATTATTTTGTTAAAAGAAAGATGAGTCTGTTACTTTCATTTTGGGCGAGATATACATTCATTTTAGACCTGAGTTTATTTGCTTCACTCCAGTTTCC
>JANHJO010007090.1:27962-40238 GCA_032468235.1 Pseudoxyrhopus heterurus | reverse complement strand
GCCAAGCGCTTATTTTGGGGGTCATAAGAAAATAAGCCCCTGCCTTATTTTCTAAGAAACACGATCCTTAGGTAGAATTACAGAAAAGGTACATCTGAATAATCCTCTAGTAGAACTTACCTGACATCCTAATGCTGCTCGAAGGAAACCCAGAACTGTAGGTGAAGCAGGAGCAGCTCCAGTAACAATCATCCTAACGCAACCACCCAGACTTGCCTGTTAGATAAACACAATTTTGAAATACAACATAATATCGTCATATCATTTATTACTTTGAGAAAATACTGACATTCTCCATATAAGCAACCTTACTCCCCACAAAGGTAATTCCATCTTTGCTATTCTTTCAGACCTTCCAAAAGGCTTTTTTCAGGGAGCATTGATAAATATGCGACTCCAGAAGCTCTGGCACCAAGGATGGTAGGAGAGTTGGTTTTAGGTTTTCTGTTTTGCTAGGCTTCTCTGAATCTGAGTGCTGGATCACGGTGTATACACTGCTCAGAGCCACATTTATCTGGAGTGGTATATAAGCCCTGGTAATAAAATAATTAAAAGAAAGGTGTCTGCAGGAATGGTGTGACTGTCCACAATGTACAAAGACAAAGGCCAAAGGTCTGTTCATGTTAATTAACTAATGTCCGAGACGTAAGTGGGACTGCTCGTTGCTGCTTGCAAGATAAATTTTGCTACAATTCCGAATGCTTGAATACAGGTAATCCTCAAGTTAGGATGGTAATGGAGCCTGCCCAGCACAATTGTAACTCGTGATGGTCATAAAGAGGGTCAGTCATATGACCGACCCAATTTTACAACCTATTTTGCAGTGGTTTTTAAGTGAACCATCACAGTCGTTAAATGAATCTGCAATCGTTAAGCAACTGCCAGTCATTAACCTAATCAACGGTTAGCTATGGATGCGGTTTTGCCAAAAACTTGAAGTAAATGCAAATTTTCGGCAAAAACATCATAAGACATGGTCACCTAACTGCAGGACGCTGCAAACAACTGTAAATGCAGTCCAATTGCCGACCGCCCGAAGTGCAGTCCTGTGCCCATAGGGAAGGAACCACCAGGACTTTAAATGCAGATCCTATCAGAACATCAGAAAGTTGAGGACTACCCGTATTTTGCTTGTATATTATTGGTTCCCACAACATTTAACCCTCCAGTTCTGCTGGAAAGAGCTCAGTTCATATAAAAACAAGAAGTGGGGGAAGCAGTTACTATATACTGTATTGTTTAGCTTAACAGAGTATGGTTGAAATCATGAAAGGACCCATTTTTTAATGAGATTCAAAGACGATTTAAATATGTGAACTGTATTTCAGGACTTAAGGTACTTTCCAATCCTCATTCTCCAGTACTGTTATCAAGATCTCCTAATCTGCTGAAAAGGATCAATAATAACTCAAATCTTGCTGCACACAATTCAAATAAATAAATAAAAAACAAAGAGAAAAGTAAATTAGCTAAGCAATCCATCAGGATAAATATTTGGAGAATGGGAAAAGAAGGGCAATTTTAAAAAATGGAAAATCTCTTTCCTCCCATAGCAAATTTCTGCATGTTTCTACTCTAGTTGTGATTTAAGGAAGATTTATTTGCACCAGTTTGCACCAAAGGAAAAAATGACTTGATTATAACCAAACTATTTTCCCATTTTTATCACCTGAATTCAGTATATGCTCTGCGCTTCATCCATCCCTACATTTAAGCTAGCTTTTTTAAATGCCTTGAGAAACATTCAGGGTAAATTGCGTCCCTATTGTGAGTGACTCTCACAAGATCCAGTTTTTAATAAAGCCTTACCTGTATTTTGTTAAAGAATAATATATCCCACACACTGTCATTTCTAACGATTCCACTTTGAACTTCTGCTTTTTTACGATTGGCAGCAAATTCAAGAAGCCAGCGTTTCACAGGAGTGTCTGCTTGACTAAAAATCTACGAAGAGGTGTAAAAGAACAAGGAGAAAGACAAAGAAATTTTACTTTCACAGAAAAAAAATCATAAGAAGCAAATGTATTACTTGTATAAGCAGACATTACAAATGTCTTCTTTTCCCGTTTGATTCAATCGTATCCAATTCTCAGGAACTTTGTGGACGAATCCCTGCAGTTTTCTTGGCAAATTTTTTTAGAAGTGGTTTGTTATTGCCTCATTTCTAGTGCTGAGAGAAAGTGACTGGCCCTAAGTGTCCCAGCTGGCTTTGTGTCTAAGGTAGGATTAGAACTCATGGCATCTCCTGATGCCTTAACCCCTAGACCAAACTGGCTCTCACAATTGTCATTAGTTGTATACAATTTCTGGAATCAATAGTAGCTGTGCCATAAAGCTATTAGGAAAAGGCTAATCTATTACTGTTTGAATTATGCTCTATTTATCTTCATTCTGCAAGGAAATTAAATAACTGAAATCTAAATGGAGATTAAGATATTTTGAGAATTTCTAGATGTTTAGTTTGGCATGTTTATACATAATTATTTGGGAAATTATGGCAACAGAATAAAGAGCCATCTGGTAATGGCAGAGAAATTCTCAGCTCTTAAAAGCCAATTGTGGCTGATCTTTATTTTTATTACTGTCATATAAGGTAGCAATTATGCCAACTCTTCAGGATAAATAATTAAATCATATTTTATACACAGTTTTACATACAAAAAGGGTAAAGAACTGAAGTCAGCTTCATTTATGGTGCATTAATCATTCCACAAAACTATAGCAAGTACCTTGCTGCTTAAAATATTAAGTGGTACCACCAAAAGTACCACTAAAATGTGATATTCTGCTGTCCCAATACAAGCCCCACGCCCTTTGGTCCTTTGTCATGATGTCCCATAGATGCCCGTATGGATTGAGATAGCAACATGATGCTGCTTTTGTCATTCTGATGGAAGCAGAAAGGTTTCTTAAGACACCCATTGGAACCAGAATCAAAATCCTGATTTGCAAGTCCCTTTCCCTACTGTATTTGAAAATCGTTATACAATTATAAAATAAGGTTTGCAAATTCTGCATCAGTGATAACAGGTTAAAGTAATTAAAGTAAGCAAAATCTAGCCATTCAAAGTCCAACATTAACACCATGTGGCAAGAAAAGCAGTACGGCATCACTAATAAACACACCCAAGCGTAAGATCATTTTTTTCCTTTAATTTGCCAACACAAATGGTAAGAAGTACCTTATCATACATCCTGTTGAGTAGCCTTGGTACAACAGGAAAGATGGTGGGACGCAGAGCTTTCATGTCATCAGACAGCAAGCGAATATCCCCTTGGAAGAAGCCAATTCGTCCCCCATGACAATACACTACAGACTGTAATAAAGGAAAAGGAAAGAAATTAATTCCTGTTTTTACCCAATAGGCCCCAAATGTGCCAATATGCCCCAAATGTGCCAATATGCCCCAAATAAAACCTATATAGTACTCCTCGGGCATCTTTCTTATTGGTGATACCACAAAGTTATTATTAAATCACTCCTGATAAGAAGCTCCTATCCAATAGTCTTGGCCATGTCATGTGCATAACTGAACAAGTGTTCTACGATTCGGGGGCAGATGATTCTATCGAAGAATCCAAATCTGCTTCCTTGCAATACTGATTTACTCAGAAGGCCAGCAGTGATGGGTGATGGCTATCCACTCTATATTTTAAGTTCTCTTGACAATGAAATTCCATTAAAAAATTCAGCACTAGTTGTAGGACAAACAACTAGCTGTGAAGTTTAGGAAAGACAATTTTTGGAAGAGAGGTAGTTCATTACAAGTTGATAAGTTGTAGGTTTGAACAATCAACTTTAAAAGAACTGAGAATTTAAAACAACAAATCTTCTGGAGTAACTGAAATTTTAGGTTTAAAGCAGTCACAGGCAGGACTTGTATGTAATTTGTAACCATGGTTAAACTATGCAGAAAGAACCTAGTTTCTCTTTAATATTCTTCTTGGAATCAAGGGGGGGAATCAAAGTTCACCTTCTGTTTTAGATTAATAGCAATAGCACTTAGACTTATATACCGCTTCACAGTGCTTTACAGCCCTCTCTAAGGAGTATATAGATTCAGCAAATTGCCCTCAACAATCTGGGTCCTCATTTTACCAACCTCGGAAGGATGGAAGGCTGAGTCAACCTTGAGCCAGTTGGGAAATTAAGTCCAATTCAGCATGTTTCTGAATCTTAGATTAAGGATAATTTTCACTATAATTAGTGGAAAAAGCTTCAAGCCACAGTTTGTGGAGATGGTTTGTTTTCATGAGTCGAATAGGATGGGGGTCATGGGTGAAGCCCGGCATAGGTGAGCCATTCTTATAATGCTATACTATGATTCAGTGCATGTTTTTCAATCTTGGCAACTTTAAAATTCAACTCCCAGAATTCCTCAGCCAGCATGTTTATTGAAGTCCAAACATCTTAAAGTTGCCAGGTTTGAAAAACACTGACCTAGTAGCACATCTGGGCCATCCCATTGCCTCGTATCCCTTTTTTATTGTTCAGCAGGAAAAAATGTTGGCTTCCACTGACACTAAGCCTTACCTGTACCATTCGCTCAAACATGTGTGCTAAAGGCAAATAGGAAATGTGTACATCCTCATATGTAGGAGACCACTGACTCTGGAAAAAAAAACACAACAGGGAGCCCCACAAGGCCTGGTCAGTCTAGGCAGTTTCTTACCTGTATCACTCTCTCAAACATGTGAGCCAAAGGTAGGAACGAGATGAGTACATCGTCCTGTCTCGGAAAGATCACTTTCTGCAGATGAAGGGCATGGGAGACAGAAAGGAAAGAAACACTGACAGGAAGACACAACAAGAAAGTCATAAAACAATAAAAAGAAAAATGGCACCAAGAGGAGCAAAAGGGGGGTAGATATTATTACGTGAGAAAAGAGAACAGTGTTTGAAATAGTGCGTTAGGCCACGACACCAATGGAGCTATGTTAGCAGGAGTGGTAAGTAACACAAAGGTGTAATGCAGAGAGCTCTCTCCACTGTACAGGGCACCAAAGGTGTCCGTTCCTAATCACAACACCAAAATGACAAAGTGTGCATCGTATTATCTATCACTGACATAAATCCTGCCCTTTCATATTTGCATCATGACAATTACGCAGTTGTGCAATTATGGGAGGAATGGAGTTTGCATCATGGCACAGATTTTATCCCTCCATCCAACACCCCCCCCCACACACACACACATCTTCTCCAGACACCTAGGCAGGGTCTGTACACACACATCTTCTCCAGACACCTAGGCAGGGTCTGTGTGTTGAGACCTGAGCTATGATCATGCCCTCTATTCAAGCATTTCTGATACCAACTCAAAATCCCCGTTCCCTAGAACACTTTATTTTTGTATTTTTGCTGCTTGGAGTTTTCCCCAAAGAAGTGTCTCTTTTTAACATTTTCAACAAAATTGACCAATTACTAAGCCACAAGTTCAAGTGTCGACACCACATGGATTAGGAACATATTCAAGACCAAGTCAAACCATTTAGCTAGCAGACACTCTATTTGTAATGGAAAGACAGGATATTCATTTATTTATAGAAACATCCATCTATTTATTTACTGAAACATTATTATTAAGATAATAAGATCCCTTTTCAGCATAAGCCACCCAAAGTCTTTCTAGTAGGCAGTGGGCAGCATATAAACAATAACATAAACAAAATGAAATAAAGTAATAAAATAAAGTAAAATAAAACAGCTAGCATTTGGACAATTACAATATCAGACTGCAAGACTTATCTTTATCCTCCAGAGGAAGGAAATCTGGGGCCTATACTAACTGTTTGATCCCCAAGATCAGCTATAATCTACAAGTGACAAATCAATCACATATTGAGATAGGGCTGAAAAGGGTTCCTATGTAATCCTGGATAATTGGAGCTAAGTAGTGGTTTATGTTGTGTTTCATTCTGGCTTAGTGCACTACATGAATCCATCCATAATAGGCTAGTAGTATGTCTCCACAAGGCCACTAATGCCTGTTAATCTGATTGAACCCAATTAGCATAAAGCAATCTCTGAGTCATAAACAGAATATAGCATGTGATGCTTTTATGAGGATGAGATATAAAACAAAATTTATAGCCAAGTAAATTCTATTTATAGGTCAGACATTAAAAGGATGGGAATTCTTCCAAGTTTTTTTTAATATCATGTGATAAAATTAACCTTGCAATCTTGCTTTCTGGATGCCTGTTCATGCTTCCATACTTCAAATTACATGGATTCTGTTTGCTGCTCTGCTTACAAAGTATTTTAGATAGAAGGGACTCCCTTTCCATTTCTATTTTTTCTTTAAAATGACTAATATTTTTTTAAAATATATTTTTCTATTGCAGAAAATCAATTTATGTATGCTGCGGATCAAGGTGCTCATAGTGATAATTGTAGAAAGGCCATTATCAGCCGGGAGCTGAAAGAGCTGGCATGAGAGAAAGTAACATCTGAATTTCTCTGACCCATTTTAAAAAATGAAGGCTTACGGTATACCTGTTCTTGAAGTGGACAGCAACAATACTTAATGGTTATGGTTCTAAATTCATTTTCTTTTCCCCAAACTGCTTTCTGCACTTGATCCAAATTTAGTCATGCTTCAAAAAGACCAAAGTAACTTAAGTTTTAAGGCAATGTTAACTAGTTACTCTGATTTCGATGTGTCTGCCTGAACCATGTCCAAGCCTCAAGTTGGAATGATCCTTGTTTGTTTGTTTTTTCCCCACCCTTCTGGCTAGG
This sequence comes from Pseudoxyrhopus heterurus, assembly GCA_032468235.1. Lineage (NCBI taxonomy): Eukaryota > Metazoa > Chordata > Lepidosauria > Squamata > Pseudoxyrhopus > Pseudoxyrhopus heterurus. Next base: position 33,496 of record JANHJO010007090.1, on the reverse strand, counting down.
GAAAAAAAAATCTTAAATTCAAAAAGCACAATTGGATTTTTGCTACTATTAAGCATTAATTCAGTACTTCAACCAATGGAACTGGAAATTACAGTCATGACTCACAAGCAGTCTCCTAATATAGTTTCCTATCTTTTCCAAAATTATATAGCTCATTTTGCTGTCAGGTTTTAAAGAAAATAGAGTATTCACCTCTGTCACTTTCAAAAAACCTGAAAAATCAGCCACCACATTTCCATGAGTCAGCATAGCACCTTTTGGGTTACCTGGAAAATGGAGGAAGAAGCATCTTATCAAATAAACACTTGCATTCACCAGCTAGGAAACATGGGCAAAGAAGTCAGCACCACAGAGAATTCCTTCAAAATCTGTTTCTTATTTGCTAATATGAACTGATCTTTGACAGGATGTGCATTGTCAGCCTTTAAATGCCTGCTTAGCACTTACAGTTTAAGAAGTTTTCACTGCTGTGGTATCAGTGAAGGCAGGATGGGTCAATTAAATAAGTCACTTCATATATACACAAAAGGCCCTTTCAGGGACCCTACCAGATATTTCCTATGAACAATTATTGTTCTGATGTTGAAACTTGGTTCCCATTAGCTTTCCCTTCACTGAACTAACAGTGAAATCTCATCATCTACATTAGGAATGAATAGCTCCCGTCTCTGCTCTTCATTTAAGGACATTTCCACCACAACAATTCTTTGAAAAACACGCCCAATTTGATGGATGGTGCTAAACAAGGAGCCCCAGGCAGGTCCACCCATCATTTCTCTGATGCTTGTCCCAAAGATGCTTTTTCAAGAGGCAACTGGACTTTCTTGCTTTTCCTTCTGAAGATGTTTCGCTTCTCATCCAAGAAGCTTCTTCAGCTCTGACAGGATATTGGGGAATGGAAGGATTTATATTCCTTACAGACAGCTGGTAATTTGCATTACCAAAATGCAAAAGAAAAAACAAGAAAGTTCAGTTGCCTCCTGAAAAAGCACCTTTGGGACAACTATGACCTGGATGACTGAGAATCTCTACAGACTTCTCTGATGCTTGTTTTCTTCTCTTCTTCTTGCCAATTTCCTTTTCCTTCAGTATGAGGCTAGCACAAACGTTTAAAATCAAGATGAGGATGCTCTACTATAACCACTCATATTTGATATCACCTTTTTTTGTTTCAGAGCTATCTTTGAAAACAATCAGCTTCTACCAGGATTCAAATGTTGATTTATATTAGAGCTTTGTATAGAATCTGGAATTTAATGCAGTCTTTCCACACCACTGTCAGGTCGTCTCCCTCAACCACAGCCAATTCTCCTAGTGCTATCTGATGGACAGCGACCAAGATGTTTTCCTTCAAATATTTATAGGCTTGAAATTATTAAAGAATGCATTAAATAAATGTAGTGTTTGAGGGTAGGTAGAGATGGCAAGATTATTACTTGCAACCAAGGACATTTCTTCAAAAGGAGAGGCAATGAAATATGCTTTAAAAATCCAAATATATGACATTTGGCTTTCGCTTGTTCCAATTTTATTTTCTAAAGATCTTTTCTTGCTGTATTTAACAAGAAAATTTTGAACTCACGAGGTCAAGTTCCAAAACACTAAGTGAAAAATAGATAATGTATTTATATATTTAAAAATAGATAATGTTTCCAAATGTATACCTCACATGCTGAGCAGATAGATTTAGAAACGAAATGATGAAAATTTCTGAATTAAGTACATTCTACCATAGTAGAGAAAAAAGCTATGTATAAGCATGATTTTTCATTTGTCAAATTAAATAAATCAAATCACAAATCAGAACTAGTATTATCAAAATTCAAGTAGCTAAAATTTCAGTATTTTGGGAAATACGTTTTTGCAGAGAAGGAAATAACTCTTTCATTCCTCATGTATTTGACCGTCCATGGGATATTTAGATACCTTGCCCTCTTCAAACAGGTTGGAAATTGCAATTTCTATACATATAGCTCCAAGTCAAAAATAATAAAGTATAATAAGAGTAAAATAAATAAAAGATCAACAGGGGAAATATTTAGTAAGTCACTCTAGGCAGAGTTCAAAGATCTCTGAATACAAGATTTTAATTCTAATATCCATTGGAGCTGAAGTTAAATTCACAATGGGCCAAGTGAGTCATTCCATCCTTGAATATAACCAGTTATTTATCAGTATAAAAGTTTTAACTTTTCAAAATATATCTCATAAGTCAGGGTGATAAGCACTTTGTATTTATAATTATCTTTTTGATTACTTTTACATAAAATATGTAAAAGTAATCAAAATTAAAATCTATACATTTCTATTTACAAACATTTCAAATGGGTCTAAAAAGAGTTAAACTATAAACTATATTTATGTTAAATTTCAACAGCATTAAAGTGATAAATTTTACCTGTGGTACCACTAGTAAAGCAGACAATTGACAGATCTTCTGGGTGAGGAGGCTAAAAAAAATCATAAGAATAAGAAATACAATTTCTTGCATCAGATTTATCAGTTTCAAAAACAGAGAAATAATATTATCATTTTTAATGCAATCATTTCCATAGGGTGTTTCTCACTTTCTTTTTCTCCCCCAAATCTGGTTCAAAATAAAGATAGACCTTACTTAACAACTGCCCTATTTAGTAAACATTCAAACTACAGTGGTACCTCAGTATGTATCATTAATTGGTTCCAGGAGGTGCAATGAGTTCCAAAAATGATGAGTACCAAACAATTTTTCCCCATAAGGAATTATGTAGTGAGTTACAAGGCAGCCAACAACAAGAAGTTCCAGCTTGTGTGTTGAGTATCAAACAAATGATGAGTACAAAATTTTCGCGTCAAAATGCATTCAGTACCAAATCTGATAAGTTTGAAAGCAACTGAGTACCAAGGTACCACTATAAATGATGGCATAGAGAAAGTAAAATTTTAACTGATCCCCACACTTACAACTGTTGCAGGGTTTCTACATGTGATTGAGATTTAAGCACTTCACAATGAGATTGTAAGTTCATCACGATCATGTGATGTCTTGCTTATAACCATATCACTTAGCAATGGAGTTACCAGTCCCAATTGGGGTTGCATGCATATACTTTTTGGAGAATAGACCATTATGCTAAAGTCTTACACTATAATTGTATGCACCTTTATTTGGGGCTGAGCTGGACAGAATCTAAAGAACTCCTCGACATCCCTCTTTATAAAACAGCATAAACAGGGAGTCAGCCTTTATCCAGAGACTGATAGCTATGCTGAGGCTGTCATCCTGCCTTCATCTGCATTGTATACACAGAGAGAGGGCCCTAGAGTAACTCTGTATGTACTCTGGAGGGTGAAATTCCTATCTCAGCGTTGGACTTGAAGGTGACAGAAACTTCTAAATAGGGCTAATAAGTTATCAGAGACCCAATATCTTCAGAATCCATGGTTTTTGTTGCTTTTAATTCTCAGCTTAAATTTTGTTCAGGAAAATATTCAGAGGGGCAGTTCTTGGAATCACCGAACTGAATAACTTCTATTCACAAGAATGGAAGTCATTCATCTTGCAGACATCTGTCATGTCTCCCACTCTTATTTCTGCCCTTACTGTATGTTAATCCTTTTACCTGAAGGTTACAGAAATCAAAATTCAGCCACTTAGATGCCAAATTCTGATGATGTAATATCAGGTTTTTTGGGAGTTAGGAGAAGAGTAGGGAGTATTAAGTATGAGAATAAGAGAGATTCACCTCCCTGGTATTTTCTGTTCCCAATCCCACATAGATAGATTGATTGATTTCAAAAACATGTACTGCCAAACATCTAATTATGTACAAAGTATCCAACAATGAGTTTTTGGAGCATTTTTCTCAGAATCCTCATATTGGTTGTAAAGACACACAAACTGTTAGAGTCACATAAAAGCAGAACCTTTTTCTGCACAGAAAATTTTGTCACGGGACATTCACACTATGAGAAGCAAGAAACCAGCTTCTGCTCAGTAAGATTCTCCCATGGCAGTAAAAAACAGCATCAAATAATTATTTCTTTTATATTTTAGTTCTGAACATGCCAAATATCTCACATGAAGATACAGGAATTCTCTGTATAAAAGCATTCATGTACTGCGTAATTCTGGTGTCTCTTTTCTGAATGAATAGTCAACATTTTTTAAATACTATGTTTTCCTGTATCTCTAAAGTGCTATTTATAAGCAGCTTATTGAAAAATTCACAAAAACATCTGTACCACTAAATTTTCCACTAAAAGAAATGGAATGTGAACAAACAACCCATACAATCTTGTGTTATTTTCATTCTTTCATTGAACACTTAATGTTGTATTTAGCCGTTTGTTTATGAGAAAATACTAAAGATAGAAAAGGGTGGATTATACTCACTACAGGAGCTTGCCAGCATTCCCGACCACAGTTCTGAAGAATACAAGAAAATAATCATGATTCGTATTTGTGATAATATGTGTGCAGTTCTCTGGCCTGACTTGTTTCCTATTGCTGTTTACTTCTTTAAACTTATATCAAGCTGTGATATACTAACAAAACTGGACTAATAAAGCAGTTTTACACTGTCAAATTTAGATTTTTTTTAAACATTATTAATTAAATTGAGTACTACTTTGGTGTAATGGTTAAGACATCAGACTAGAAACCAGGAGAACTTGAGTTCTAGTCTTGCCTTAGGCACAAAGCCAGCTAAGTGATCTTGGGCCTTTCCCTCTCACTCAGCTCTAGGAATCACTCTAAGGCAAACCACTTCTAAAAAGCTTTGCCAAGAAAATGGCAGGGACTTCCCCATACAATTATCAAGAGTTACTGATTCAAAGACATTAAAAAAATCAAATTGTGGTATTTATTGATTTTGTCTTGTCTTCGCTTTTTAAAAATAGTCTTTCTTCAGCATATTAAAACATACCACATTTATTCTCACCCCTTAAAATAGTTTTTCATTTCATAAAAGTATAAGATAAGATCAAATAAAACACTGGAAAAGAACCACACCTCTACTTCCAGCATAGCCTGGATTTGAACTCCACATCTTTGTCCTCTTTCTTTAAGGTCCTTTTCAAAGGGGTCCATCAAGATAATTGATTTCAAGCCCGATGTTTGTTTTTTTTCTACATGTTCTAGCAGGACTCTGGCTTTTTCAGGTTTATCACAAACTACTATAGAAATATCAGCTAATGAAATAAATCAAACGATACAGAAATTATATTGAAATAAAATAGCGTCTTTATTTACAAATCACAAGCCATCTAAATTGTGTGACATTTATTCAAGGAAGAATATATGATCAATTCCTGAAAATTACAACCCTCTAATCACCAACCACTGCAAATATATTCTTATTTCTGTTGTATATACAGAGGTACAGAATTTTTTAATTCTGAATCGAACCTTCCCAGTTTCCCAGCCCTAGTTCTCCCTCTTGTCTGGATTATTCTAGCTTTTTTTTTTAGGAGCTACGGTGGCGCAGTGGTTAGAACGCAGTACTGCAGACTACTCTGCAGACTTGCAGATCAGCAGTTTGGCTGATCGAATC
>JANHJO010007089.1:17339-36887 GCA_032468235.1 Pseudoxyrhopus heterurus | reverse complement strand
ACTTTAAGCCTGGCGGACATCAACTCCCAGAATTCTGGCTGGAGAATTCTGGGAGTTGAAGTCTGTCAGGCTTAAAGTTGCCAAGGTGGAGACTCCTGGTCTATAGCACTGAGCCCTCAGCTACTCGGATGACTTAAATGACTATATAATCTATCTGCCTATCAAGTATAGGGCCTTACCTGTTTGGGCTCCGAACACCTGACTACCAGATGACAACGGAGAGGTGCTATGACATGTTGCTGCCCTTTAACAGTCCTCTTAATTTTTACAGCCTGGATAAGGAACTCTAATTCATCTCTATCAAATTGCTCATAAAATATTACTCTCAATCAACCCAATGTAGAACTTTAATTATGACATCACATTTATTTAATCCATTTGGGTAAACTTTGATTGGGAGCTACTGGCCTGACTTCTTCACAGCCTTCAGAGCTCGCTCTGAAAGAAAACTGATGATATAGTTTCCCTGAATTTCACTACCAGAAACAGATGAAAACTGGAGTATAAATGTACTGTACTCACATCCAGATGGAAAAAGAGCCTTCCATTTCATCCACATATCTATATTTTTGTTATACTTAGCATCTTTTGTTGGCCTCAATTATTTCAGAACTATCTTTCCTGAAACCAGAACTATTAATCTGCTTTATGCTTTTCCTTTGTTAGCAACATTGCCTTCTTTTTTTTGTCTTCCATTTTGTCTTTCTCATTGGAACTCTCTACAACTGTGCTTCTAATATCTCTTTCTTGAAGAACACCTCTCCCCCTCTGAGGATTTCTTTCCATTAGTTTCTTCTGCCATTGAATCATTGTATTCTAGTCCCTGATTGATTGATGCCAACTACACTGCTAACCACAAAAAAGCCCTACATATAAACTTTATTGATTTCATGTTTGTATTTGATTTTCTAGTCAAACTGCACTATACTTAAGAACGCCATACTTGGCAGTTGCAAGTTACTAATTATTTATAAGAAACAAATGAAACACAACATTGAGATTAGATGCTACTCTAAACATCATTTCTACTCCTGCTCTAAAAAAAAAGGAGGGAAAAATTGCAGTTCTTGTTATTATTCAATTTCTGTGTTAATTGACTGGTCAATCAACGCAATAATTTGAATATATATGGTGCCAAATAGGTTGGAAAGCAAATGTTTATTTTACTTTATGCAGATAATGCCATGATAGTATTAAGACATAGTTCAAATCTGGAATACATAGCTTAAATCAACTGCTTGGTAATGATTATTTGAAAGGTTTTGTCAACTTCAAATGAAATTTTGTCTCCCTAACTCACAAGAACATAACCAACACAAGCATGTTTTAATATCTCAGTATGGAACAAATGCTTTCACTGCATTTGACAAACTTGAAGTGTTGAATACTTTATAGGGTTGATGTATCAATAATTAAAGAACATTTTAAAACTTGATATTAAGGACTGTTATGGTCATGGATTAAAAAACTGGAATACTCACTAATGGATCATCAATGGTTGCAGGTCTTAAAAGGAAGTTAAATTTGCTTTAGCAGATTTGAAATTCAAAGTGATTCATCAAAATAGTTCATTTCAAGCTCACTGAAACGTTCTAAAAAATGTGTTCAAAATGACACCAGATTTTTTTGTGCTGAAAATTTGAGAGGTCATTGATTGATATTATTGGATCTTGTGAATTACTGACTTTTTGGCAATAACATTTTAATATACATATGTAAATTCAGGAGAATGTTTTATTGGTGAAATTGTTGATATTGTTATATTATGTTCTGTTATATTTTTTTCACTGACTATTTAAGTATTTGATGCAAGAAATGTAGTTCTTATGTAGTTTTAAAAAGGCAATTTTATTCATCAATAAACAAAAGCAACCCCCCCCCCAGAAATGTTTTTCTATTGCATAGATTTTATAATTTTTTAACATTAGTGAACAATTAATTAATTTCTTTATTTTTTCTGAAATAGATTTAGAAACCTGTTTGGCATTTGAGTAATATGTAACATACATTGATAATTTTCCTCTTTTCTTTTTAAAAATATTTTGTTAAGTTGACTGTCTTTTTGTAGTTTTTCACATTTTTCAGGTATTTTTCTATTTTATATATCTTTCTTTCTGTAAAGTTTGTTAAGATAAAAAAAATCAGTACAAGTGTTTTGAGCACAAAACACTTCCAAAACAATAAAAAGGCAATTAACTACCAAAAGACCAAGGTCTTTGTAAAAGACCATGGAAAATCAAAGAGCTTGCCTTTTAACTAGGAATAATCTTTAATATCTAGGTTTCTAAGATATTGGTAGACTAGATGACCCTGAATACTCCAAAGACCAGGAACATTATCTGGACATTCTTTGGAAAGGAAACAAGAATGCCATACAAGTTCAAGGATGCATCTTGAACTGTTTGTGACCAAAGTACTGGCCCAGTTCTTTTACTGATATCAGTTAGATCTGTAAATGAAATTATTACTGATCTTTAAATCCGTAAATAAATTCACCGTATTAAAGCATGTACATTCCACATGTTCAAGACTAGAGTTACAAGCATCAAGATGTTTGCTTCATTTTATAGTTTGACTGGAGATGGGGATGCTGAAGGCTGATGATTAAGGCTTTCTATGTTCAGCCATTGTTTGAAATCAAAACGTTATCCTTTGAGTTTAGCTGCATCCTTAGATTATCAAATGACAATATGGATCAGAATGCTTTTTCCTTTTAAGTTGACAAGAAATCTGATATCAGCTAGTCCAAATTTGTATTCAGTTCTAGAATCAATCTAGATCAGTGATGGTGAACCTTTTAGGTACCGAGTGCCCAAAGTGTGCATGCGAATGTGCGTGTGTGTGCATGCCCAAACTGCAAGGCACGCAGGCGCATGCATGCATGTCCGCATGTCTGCACACACGTGGCAGAGACCCGAGGACCAGCTGGCCAGCAGGAGGTGGAGCATCCCAACACCAGCAGCTCTGCAAGAGATGAAATCTTTTTCTTTCGTGAGCTTCTGTTTCGTCGTTTGCAGGGAAACTTCTGTTTCCCTGCAAACAATGGAGAAAAACGCCACGGAGAAACCCAGTGGAGCTCAGCTGGGGTGACAGCACGCATGCCCACAGAGAGGGCTCTGCATGCCACCTCTGGCATGCGTGCCATCTCTGGCACGCATGCCATAGGTTCGCCACCATTGGTCTAGATTATCTAAAGCAAGCTTTGTCTTTCTTAGAAATGAAATATGAGATATTGTGCCTTTGAGTTTCACTTTTGTGAAGAAAACTGGCTTTTGGACCATGACAGGTACTGTGGTGGGATGCAATTTATCATGCTGTGTTTATTAAATCTGGTTTTCTTTTCAGATACTGAAAATTTGTTTGACTTTTCTTAGTTTCTCTTAAAATGAAAGGGATCAGAAAAATGAAAGACGGTGGCTAAAACTGCATGGTTAAAGTCCCACCCCTTTGGACACAAGGCATCTAATACAGAAAGGCTTCCATCACATAGTTATGGCCATCCTCTAGGCTTTTCTATACCCTGCTTAGGAATTATTCTTGCTTCTTTAGGATTGTAATTGAGATAAGGAAAAATAGGAGAAAAGAACACCTGAATGAAATGTAGAATATAAACATAAGTGTGTGTGTTTGTAATACACCTTTCCTTTCCTTTCCTTTCCTTTCCTTTCCTTTCCTTTCCTTTCCTTTCCTTTCCTTTCCTTTCCTTTCCTTTCCTTCCCTTTCCTTTCCTTTCCTTCCCTTTCCTTTCCTTTCCTTTCCTTTCCTTTCCTTTCCTTCCTTCCTCTTTCCTCCTCACATGGCCCTAAAGGTATCAACTGTTTTCTTCATTTGCTGCATGCATTTTAAAAATGCTGGCCCTCCCTTCCAGCTGATCCCCCCACCAGTCCCATTCCCCGGCCACTTCCACCACGTTCAGAGCAGCATCGTGGGGGATGGGTCCAGCTTCTCCGTGGATTTTCCCGGCCGCTGCCATGAGTTGGCCCGGATGTCAGGCGGTGGCCCCGTGTCTCTCCAGGTGGGTCAAGCGTTTTGCTTTCTAGCCTTCAGCTGTTCTTGTTCTGGGCTGCTCTTCCCTTCCTGTGAGCTGCTGTCTTCCGCACAAAGAATCCCCTTTTCTGTGGCTGGGAGCCGAGATCTGGGGGATCCCCTGAGGGATATCACGCTCCGAAGATGCCTCTGCGCAGGTGACCCGGCTGGGATCTGTCTTCTGCCTCCCACTCAGAATGACTGCTGGCAAAAGGTGGGTGGTGACGGGGCGGTGGACACCTTCTCCTTTCAGCTTTTTTCTCTTAGCCTTCCCAAGGTGTGTGCAGCGTGTCTTCTCCACTTGAGAAGAAAGCTCTTCCTCTCTTCTTGTCATTCCTGAGGAAGAGGGAGCCCTGGGAATGGCCTGGAGGGCTGCAGGGGTCCTTGGCAGGAGGAGATGGGGTGGCCTGGCGTGGCTTGAGTCGGCCACTGCAAATAAGCTCTTCAGCTGCTTCCCCAGTTGGCTGCCCAAGAGTGGAGAGCCCTGGGCAAGGGGAGGATGCTGGGGGCTCCATCCCTACTTTTATTGATGATTGCCTTGCCTGTGTTGCACACCTGTCCCTGCAGGGTGGCCCTGAGAGGAAGCAGGAGCCGAAAGGGGGCGGAGAAGGGGAGAGAGGCTTCCCAGCCTTTTCCTCTGCTGTGGCTGCGCAGATTCTTCCAGTGCCTAGGAAAGGCATTCAGGCCCTGCTCGGTGGGCCCAGCCGCAGCCTTCCCAGGTTTGCTTCCAAGAAAAGGAGGATGTTAGGCCAGAAGCTCAAAGGTTCCTCTATGTCTTGTGTGGACGGGTCAAAACATTTGGGGAGAGTCACCATTGAGGAAGCAAATGTTGGCCGGCCAAAGCTCCCTAATGCTGCCTTTGAAGGGACCCTGTTTTGACTCCATTCCCCTAATCTCAGAAGGGGCCCTTCTGAATTTCTGCTAATTATGAGAGCTTGTTGAGCTTTTCCATTCTGACCGCATCCTGTTCCTCGTTCTGGACTGTTTCTAGTAAGTGCTGTGACAGAACTTTTGGGAGAGTTTTCTTCTTAATGGTGCTGGGGAAAGGACCCACCCAGACATACATGTTTCCTTTGATGCGCTGGTTGTCAGTTCAGCCATGCGGCTGGCCTGATTATTGACTGACAGCTATAAATTGCTGGCATTCAGAAATGCACCAGGGAGAGAAAGTGAGTGAGTGAGGCTAAACTAGTTAAAGCTATGGCATGACGCCTGTATGTTCTTTCCCAGAAGTAAATCTGATTTAATTGTATGTAATTTTTAGTCTGATTTCTGCTTACGATGCTCTTAGAACTTCCTAAGTAATACCTTTTTTTTAAAAATGTCCCATCTTTAATACTTTGTATAAATAACTCAAAATGGCTGACATACCTAGCATTCTTTCCTCCTCCTATTTTCCCCACAACAACAACAACAACAATCCTGTGAGATGAGTTGGACTGAGAGAGAGAGAGTAACTGGCCCGAAGTCGTCCAGCTGGCTTTCATACCTAAGGCAGGATTAGAACTCACCACCACAAGACTGAACTGGCAGCCTTTCTTTTTATTTGTCCTACCTGAAGGTGAAATGTATAGGTTTGCATTTTGTTAATGCTGTTTCCTTTGCTTCCTGTTGTATCCAAACATGTGTGTATGTTTCATGATGGCTGCAACATTACACTGAAAACGTACCAGCTGCTGCTTCTCCTCCTCAGAAGCCTCGGGGGTCGAGCCTGCAAGGAGGCATCCTGGCCCAAGCCCCGCTGCCTCTGGGCGGCATCCCTTTTGGGTAGACCTGGGTGCTTTGTGGTTCCCGGGCCACGTCCAGCCACTCTGCTGTCCCTGCCTGGCCTGCGTGAGGTCAATTGGAGATTAGAAATCAAGTGTAAATAGGACGGAACATGTGTTCTTACCAATAGAAGCTAATCAGAACCATATAATTTTCTGCTTTTTATGAAGTGGTAACTTAATATTGAGCAGAATTAATTTCAGCCTATTGGTTTGGCCCTCCACAACAATCAACAGTTTTTCACTTGGCCCCTTGGGAAAATTAATTGCCCCCCCCCCTGCTTTAGGGTCACTTCTGAGACACAAGGCTGTGGAGAACCAACAGTAGAAAGTTCTGTTTAGTGGTGTTTTTCCCGTATGTAGGCCCTACAGGCGCGAAGGTTATTACTGGAATAAAATCCCAAGGTTTGAAATTTCTATGTTTCCTTAGAAAAGTTTTAGAACAATCAGCCAATCAACAACTGAGTTGTTTGAGTGTCTCCAAAAGTATTTGGGGCGATGACATAAAGAGGAAAATGTGTAAAATTTCTTGCAAAGATTCCTGCGCAAATGTAGTTGTGGGATTAAACCACAGGGCAAATCGGTCACTGCAAATGACAAGGGCAGAAGAAAAACGGGAGAGGGAGAGGTGGGGGTCTCCCAGGGTCTACATTGGGACCAGGCCTCTGAGATTCGGTTATCATCCCCATGGAGATGGGGTTGAGTAAAGGATTTATGGACCAGCTTTATAAAAGCCCCGGCTGATCAGCTCATTCTGACTCCTGTAGATAGGACATGGGCTCAGCCGCCTCCTGCCCAGGTCCCATCATTCCCTCTGCGCAGGCTGGCAGGTCCTGGTCGCAGGACCGAAGGGCTGGCAACGAGGTCCCGGAATAGCCGTCACCACCCTCGACAGAGCAGCCCCGTCCTTGTGACGGATGGAAGGAAGGGCACAAACAGGCTGCTGCTCCTGACAATGGCGCAGCCGGAGGAGGGATCCAAGAAGGGCTGGAAAGCGTCTACTGGAAGCTGCTGGGGGGGGGGGGGTCTGGTTGACCATGTAAATGGTAGATTCCGAACTAAGGGGCTCCAGTTAGGACAAGCTTAGGGGCTCTGCCCCAATTTGTGAGGAGCAAGACCACCTGCCCAGCCTCTTTGTGTGCTCCCCAGCATTGTAGGCTGGAGCAGCCCAGAGGCCGCTTTGACACCCGGCAGGCAGATGCTTTACATAAACTAGCTAGCAATCTGCTCTCCTTGTATTGATGTAGACATTACCACAAATCGCCACTTAGGGACTTGGAAGAATTGACTTGCTGGTTTCAGATCCAATAGACATAAGTTGATCAGATGCAAAGTTTAAGCACACTTGTCTGGCAGGCGGGCTGCCCCTGAGACGGGAAGTGGCTCCTGCTTTAAAGAGGCCCCCAGGGATGCTGTGGACAAATGAAGCTCTGGCTTAGGACATGGATGATGTGGTCGAGAAGGTGCAGAGCTGGTCAGAGGTGGGAAATCAAGGCCTGGTCTTGCCTGACCACACCGTTCTCTCGGGCAGTTTGCGTGGGTAATGACACTCCTAGTGACTTGGGATTTTGCAATCCATTGTGGTGAATCTGGAAAGCTGCAAATGTGGAGCGTGACAGGCAGGGAAGGAATTTGATGGTGGGCTGCATTACAGCCGAGCCCGAGGAGTCTGCGGGAACGGAGCTTGGCCCTGCTGGGCTTGTTTGGGGAGGGGGAAGGAATGCAACAGTCACCCCCCTTCAGGATTCCTTTTCCTGTTTGGTTCTGCCAGCTGGGGGAATTTGTACCTATACTTCTTCTGCCTGCTTGACTGGTTTAATTTTTAAAGTCTTTTGAAGTTGGAGGGGCAATTGCCTTGTGGCTGGTAAAATTGGAGGAAGAACCGTGGAGGCAGAAGCAGCAAGCTAAGAACCTGGTGAGGAGGTAGCAAAATGGAGGCTGGGTACGGACTGCCCTGGTATTCCCAGGCCCTTCTGTGACACCCCAGGTCCGGCAGTCCTTTCTCCGTGTTTGCTCCCCAGGCCCAGGTTTGCAGCCAGAGCACCCGGGGGAGCAGAGGCCAGCAGTCTTGTCCCACTCCGCCCTGAGAGATCCCGTCGGACCCGCTCAGATATTTCGCCACCTTCAGAGACGCCATCACCTCTGTCTCCTTTCTGGAAGATGATCTACAAGGCCAGGAAGCCTTGAGCCTGCCGGGCCGGTTTATTCCGAGAAGCTGAATCTCACCGGCCTCAAATCAAGCCTCCCTGCACGACAGAGAGAGGAGCAGCCGACCTGCAGCCCTCTCTTAGTCCAGGGCTATTAGGGGCAAGTTAATATAGTTGCCATTCTAGAAGAGGAAGAGAAGAACTTGGAGGAGGAGGAGGAGGAGGAGGAGGAGCTCTCCAATCCACCCTATCTGACCCCCCTCTCCAAAAAGGCTTTCCAGGGAAATCACTTGAGGTGCAGCCTCATTTGGAGTTGAGATCCAATCACCTTTTCTGGACTTGGTGGTAGGCAGCAGAGCAGACTAAGGCTTGTTTTCAGAATCTGCACTCGGGAGAGGCTGTGCGGTGGGAAGGGAGCAGCAGCCCCTTCTTTAGCCGAGGTAAGGCTTCAGAGCCATCGGGCTTCCCGATTTGCAGTCTCTTGGTGAAGAATACCTCCCAATCACCCAGCCACCAAAGCCTTATGTTGCTGCCTTTAGGATCCACGGAAGAAAAACTGTGCCGGGCTTTGGAATATTGCACAGTCCTGGGGTGTGAAGCAGCATGGCCGGCGCCTCTCTTGAGCGATCCTCGGCCTCCCGCTTCCCGGCTCCTTCTGGAGAGCAGCCTCACGGACAGAGAGCAGAGGAGCCTGTGGCTCCGGAGGTTTGCCTGCAGCTGGTTTGCTCCGTCCCCCTGAAGGGGAGCCACCCCTTGCTTGCTTGCTCCCCCCCCCTCAGCCGCCGTGCTCCATAGCAGTGCAGAGGCCGAGAGGAGCTGCTGGTCTCCCTGCGCTCCGGGAAGGGCGTGCATGGAGCCGAGTGGGGGAGCTCTGGGGCAAACTCCCCTCCATCGCCAGGCTGAATCCCCACATGAAGAAGAAGGCCTACGAGGAAACGGTGTGACCCGCAGTTTCCATGTAATTTTGAGACTCAAGAGAAATCAAAGGACTTGGTGTGGGTTGTTTTGCAGTCCAAAAAGAAAAGTAGATTGTGAAGCCTGGAGCCTGCCAGGATCATTAGGGGATCACCTTGAGGCGTGACGCCACTGAGTTGCTCTAGCAGGGTCCTGCAGCCAGTCGTGGCAGCCCCTCACCCGAGAGAGGTGGGGCAATCCAGCCCTGGGCAGGGCTGTGTCTTGCCACCTTTGAGCCTAGGGCTTTCCTCAGCCTCATCTTTCCAGGGCACGGAGAGGGGAACCGTTTCACTTTCTCCTAGGAGAGGGATGTTGCTCGAGCCAGGTTCTGTGGTTAATTTATGGTACAGTGCAATGCTGTGTGTCCAGAAAATAGGGTGACAAATAGCCCATGGTTAATTAGCCATGGTTCACTTGTCACTTGACCGGTTATGCATTGGTACCTGTGCATTTTGGGTGATGGCCTCTGCTTGAGGCTCCGTGGAAAGCCTTTCGCTGTGGCCTGCCAGGCTTTCTGTATAGCTGGCACAAGCTGAGTCTCTGTGCCCCCCTGATGTAACATCGACTCGCTTCCATTCTAGACAATCACAAGCCTTCACAGTTCTAATCTCTCTAGTTGACTTGGGAAGGACTGTTCAGCAGATGCACGTTTCTATTGGCCGCTGATATTATTGACACTCTAGATGGATTGAAAGGCCAAAAGCTTTTTGGTTGCTTTGTTAAAGCAAATAAGAAAAGCAGAAATGTAAATTACACCACCGGGTTCGCATTACAGGTTTGCAAATAATACCAGACTAATGGTTATTGCAAAGGAAAATAGTGTTGGGATCAATACTCCATACAGTCGAATGGAATGCCCTTCTCTCTCTTTTAATCACCTCACTGCAAAAGTGGCATTGAAATCAGAAATCTCCTTCTCTCCATTGGTACAAATCAAATCATGGCCGGGGAGGAACATGGCGAGCCTGGCCAGCTGCGTCGTCCTGAGGACAAAGATTCCTGTGATGGGGCTACAGGAAGGGAGGAAGGGGGTTCTGACTTCTCCCAAAAGAGAGAAGTGAAGCTTTTGGAGGCTGCCCCAGACAGGCACAGAAAATCTGGGTCTCTCTGTTATCGACCGTCTCCCTCCCTCCTTCTGGGCCACTCTTATATGACACAGTCAAAAAACAAGGTGATACTTGATCTAGAATCAAACAGGCCATGCTTCCTGATTTACCCCCACGCCCACACATACACCTTCCTCCCTTTGGCTGCCCAAAGGAGACCCCCTTAATAGCCCCGCTGGGGACCGAGCCTCTGAGCCCTCCTGGGCTCCTTCTGTGGGCAGAGGAGGCGGAGGGGCTGCGTTGGAGCTCTTGCTCTGCGGCTGCTTCTGCAACCCAGAGCCTCCTCCCTCTCTGGAGCTTTCTAAAGGCCACCAAAGTTCCCGAGAGCCTTAATATGACTTTTGAGGAAAAAATGAAATAATGATTCAATATACAGGCATTGATGAAAGATGTATTTTAAAGCAGTAAATTAAAACCTCATTAATATTTCAAAGAGGATATTTTATGCTTTTCTATTTCATCTCTGTTTCTGACCTCTGGCTTGGAGTTCCCAGCATGAAGGCAATGGTGAAATCTGTTCCCCATACAATGCTAATTATAAGTAAATTGCCACATAAACGTTCAGTCAAGCACATTAATTCTACATAAAGTGAATTACTGTAGCATAAAATTTTCAAATGTGACTGAAGTTGGTAATCTGCCACCTTCCTTTCTGCCTTGGATTGAGGGGCACCTGGACTTTCTCCGGCTGAGGGTCCCCCACATCAGCACACTTTAAAAAGTGCTTTTGGTTCGATTCACAGGTTGATTTTTAAATGGCTCTTAATTACGCCACATCTGGGGCACCTCCTGCCAGAGCTTGATGGAAACGGGCACCGTGGAGCCGCCTGCACGTCCCTCCTGCCTCCCATGGGAAACCCGGGGATCTCTGGGGATGCGCAGCCCTTGCCACCCTGCTCCAGGATGGGTCCGAATCTTTGCATCTCCCCAATAGGCAACTCTGGTGACTTTTACATGGGCCTTTTAATTCATTGATAATTATTTTACCTATTGCACTAGTATTTTAATGTATTAGAGATCGCTTCTTATAGAATACTGCTCTTATAGCATTAAGAATTAAAATGTTGGAAACTGTACTGATTATTGAAATGGTTCATTCTATCAGCATATTTCTTTATCCATTTCAGAAAAAGGAATACAGTTGCATACATATTTGGTGTAAATCTATTTTGACTGTATTAATAACAGAAAAGGGCCTATATTCCTTTCTAGGTCCCTCTATTTTAAATTACTTCAGTGCCAGCAAAGCCTGTCGTCACCCACTCATTAGCCTTGGCTTCACCAACAGTGCCCAGGTGGCTCCTTCGAAGTGGGAAGGAAGAAGGTGCTCCTGGGTGCCAAGGGCGATGCGTGACAGGCGCAGCGGCCAGCAGTTCCATGCAGGGGCAGGGTTACCTTCGTAGAATGCAGGGGGGCATCGGAAACCAGAGGAGGCGGGGGCTCCCTCTGAGCATCTTACACCGGCTCCCACTGCACTCGGCTCCCAGCACAACCAGGTGGGCCGAGTGGGAGGGAGAAAATCCTGAGTCTCCCACAGCAAGAAGCCGAAAGTGCTCCTATTCCCAGACTGAAAAGAAGGTCTGAACGTCTGCCGGTCACAGCCGATGAAACCCCCGGAATGCCAGTAGAAGAGGTCAAGTCAGGATGGGGGACGTGGTCAGTACAGGGGTTCTCAGGGCTGGATTTTCAAAGACCCAGAGTATTGCTCCATCCCTTCCTCCCTCCATGCCTATTGGTGCGTAAGTGTATAGAAGCTCCGTCTGTTCTTCAGGTTTTTCCTGATGCTTCTTTCTTCTCCTTTCTCTGTTTCCCTGGATGGAAAAAAGAACGCCACCTGATGTGGTCAATGGGACAGTTGGGGAAGATACTCTTGCAGGAAGAAGCCAAATGAGAAGCTCCATTTATGGCTGGACCTTGAAATTGGTTGCCTAGGCAAACTTGGCAGCATTTTTTTGCTTTAATTACTCGAGTCCATGGTTTATGTTAATTGTTTGATCAACAATGTTTTTGCTTGCTCGTTATTCCTGTACTTCTATGTTCTCATTTGTTGCCTTCATTTGATCTAAGTTTGCCTTGAGTTGTTACGTCCAAGTCACCATTTACTTCATCTCAGGTAGCTGTGACACTGCATGCCTGGTTCACGATCACTCTTGCAAATCCTTATTGGTTTATAGAAGAGCAAGAGAGAGGTGCCTCATGCCGTAAGACTCTGGGTGACATACAACATTAGAAGGCGTCTACAAGGATATGACAGAAGACTTGGGTGGATTTATGCAGTTTGGCATTCAGGGGCTATTAAATTAACTAACTAATTAAATTGCTGGGATAGGTGTGCAAAAAGCATCTGGTAGTAACCACCAAGGAAGGACAAGATCCTGGGCCCTTGGATGGATCCAGTTTGAAGGCTCTTCTGATAGGCTTCATGCATTTTGAAGGGATGGCTTGGGTTATATTGATTTACTCATCTATATTTTTATTTATTTCTAAATCAAAGACATAGATTACCTAACTCACTGTGACTGGTACTTTTAGCTTGGCATCCACATCTATCCTGTTTAAGAAGCAAAGTTCTTCAATCCCTATCGCTGGTGGGACAATAAAAGAAGGCTGATAAAATGTAGGGTTTTGGAGCAATAAATGACGTAAATGTTGTTTTGTAACTTTCAGAATTTAATGAACAGCTTTTGAGATAATTAATACATTTCCATATTCATGTTAAATCAGTATCACTGTAGAGATAATAATGCCACACTTCAATATTTATGACATTTTTATAAATAGAGAAAATTGGTAATTACCACCGCTGCAGAAGACACCTACTCATTAATTCTTTTCTGAATGCAGCCACCTGCACCCATCAGTTTGTCCCTGGGTTTTCGGTCAGGCCTGGGAGGCTGCTGGTTGGCTAAAGTGCTGCCCATCAGCCTCTTCCTGGGCCAGAGCCCAGCCAAGAGCGCCAGGGCCAAAGGCAGCTACTCCGCCTGCTTGTGGTCTCCTTTTGTGCCAAAGAACCTTCATCAGCTTTGCTTAAAATTGCCAGAGCAGCTTAGATTGTTCTAATACCTCCCTACCCCCCCCCCACGTATAGCTGTTTCCAAACCCAAGATTTTATAAAACTTTTGTGCCAAAACAGGAAAGCCCGTATTTAACTTTAAGTCAGTCAAATAATTTGCCTGAGAAGCAGCTAAAATTAAAGCTGTGCAGGTATATTTGCAAGCCAATCCCATGTCAATCCATGGTCCTATCTCCGAGGATCGCATCCCTTTCCTTCCTTCTGCAAAGTTTGGGGGCAACATCTCTTCTGCCCCCCTTGAAGCGAGTGACGGGCAAGCCTGGGGCTGCTGGGTCACCCTGGAGGGCTCTGGCTCAGGGCGGCTCTCTGGCTGGATTTGGAAATAGCCCCATTTAGCCCTCCTGGTCACTCCTGACCACCAACGGGCCCCAGAGGGTCACAATTTTATTCCACACCTGTAATGCAAAGAAGGGCATCCCCTGGTCAGGGGGACAGCTGTAAGCAGCCTCCCCAATGCCCTGCTTGTCCACTGTCGTTGGACTCTCATTGCACTTGGCAGGCATGACCTTTCAACTCCCCCATGGTCATATCCAGGGGGTGGCCGGCCATGCAGGTGGGAGAGATCAAAGGTTCAGGGGAGGGACCTGCTCTGCCTCCACCCTCCTCAATCTACAGGAGGAAGCAGCAGCAGCAGCAGCAGCAGGCAACTGGTCTGCCTCTGGAAAATCTTCTTCCTTCTCCTCCTTCCCTCCCATTTGGACATGAAGCAATATCCTCAAGAGAGAGAGAAGGGGGCCTTGACTGCTGCCCTGAAGGAATGCCATGGTCACTGCTGCACACCTGTGAGCCCCTTTTGGCAACAGGAATTTAATTAAAAGCCTTGTGCAAATAGCCATGTTGGGCATTGCTTGCTGAAAAGGGGGGGGGGGTGCCACACAGCCAGAGGGGCTGCTGGTTGCTGGGAAACCCCGGGGCCTTGGCCTCACGCTCCTTCGGGCTGCTTTCTGTCTGGGTATGTTATAAACATGGTGAGAATTTACCTGCAGTATGGAAATATTATGCTAGTTTGCCTCTGCACAGGCTCTTGGCACAAATCCAAGGCCCCCTTGAGAGAATGACTAATGGGAACATATGTTCTTTCTATTCTTACCATGTTTAAAGAGAGGAGCAAAGGCAGGTGTTTTCTCTTTCCCTGGTCCTCGGACACTCAGTCAGGACCTCCCCGGCCCTCCTGTCCCTTGGGAGCCTGGCTCTGGGCTGGGCAACTTGAGGCCCCATCTCTGACTCACCTGCCATTTTCTACATACTTTTGAAAATCTGAGAGTAGCTGCCTGACCAGGATTGTATTAAACTCTTGGAAGACTTAAGTTGATGGTGGACATAGCAGAGGGGAGGCCTCCCGCCGTAGTTCTGATGCCCCATAGTTGGATCCTTCTGGGAAGGAAGCAGGAGAACGTCAAATGAGGGCGGAGGATGAGTCCCCAGCAAGCAAAGGCGTTCAAGCTGCTGCCTCCAGCAGTTCCTCTCCTCATACAAAAGCTCTTCCCGTAGCCTTTATTTGTTCAGACCCTGCCGCTCTGTCACCTGGCTGTCCTTTGTTCTCTCTTTGACTGCTGCCCTTGGTCCAGAATTTTGCAGTGTCCATTGTTCTGAACTTTTTCTCATGCTTCCTTAAGGTCAGAGCTAGTTCAAGGTGCTCTTAGGTGTTTAAGGCCACTGTCTGCCCCAGCACCTGTCTTGGTGGGACTCTACTTATGCAAATCCTCTCAGGATGGGCACTTTGCTCCATTTCTGTCTTTCCGGCCGCTCCATCCTGTTCGTGTAGGTATCAGGATCAGGGTCCTCAGTTGTGGGACTTTCACCCCTGTCCCCTCTGTCTCCATTTGAAAACTTCATTTGTTTAATAAAGCAGATTGACTGGCGAAAATGGTTGTGAGAGAAGGTGAGAATGGCTGTAGGGCTGTTTTGCTATGTGAATGAAGGCCCTGTTGCAGAATCTGATCTGGGTTGGTCCCTGGGACCAGAGGTTTAATCTTTCGAGCTTTTGGACTCGTCTGGAGCCCGTCCTCAGGGAACTTCTCTCTCATCCACTCTGGTCCTGGCGACTGACCCAGACCGGATCCTGTTTTGCTGTGAATCGTATTAGCAAAGTTAGATGGTAGATAGGTTTAGGACTTTGCAGTTGTGTGCAGTTGTGTGTGTCTGTAAATATATTATGCTGTCTACTGATTTCATTGCTTTTGTGCACTTTTAAGTGCTGTTTAGTTTTTAATTGGTAAATTTTTATTGTGGTAGGACTATTTCCTTGTGGATGGTACATTATAAAAAAAAGTTTGTTTGACTGATATATTCCATGAAGTCTGTAAGCCACCACCGGGAGTGGAATGGAGGAGTAAAGACATTTTTGGAAAGAGACAGAAAAGGGGCTCTGAAAAGCTCCAAGCACTTTCTGGCCCTGTCTTGCCTTGGTTCTTCTTCAGCCTGGGGCTCCCCATGATGGTTTGGAGATGCCAGCATGTTTATCATCAGAGTTTTAAGCATCTTTGTGATGTAAGGTTATTGTTATTCCAAAGTGACAGATTTTCAGAAGGCTCATTCTTAATTCACATAGTGGAAATCATATAGCGGTAATGAACCTGGGAGATGGAGAAGCAGTTCAAGATCAATGCAACTTTCTTCCATCTTCCTGGGGTTAAGAGGGAGGGAAAGAATCTCCGGGCATGTGGAACTTCCATCCATACATCTGCAGGCCATGGAAGACAATGGCCGAACTCCCCCAGGGTGGCGAGATCTCTAAGTGCCTTGCTCCCAATGTTGGCAGGACAAAGGGATTCTGCCCTCCTTTTCTGCTGACCTGACCGGCTTGGTTGACCTCCAATTTAGGTCTTTTCTGTGCTCTATTGAAGGCCTCTCGTTCCCACAGCCTTGGGGGTTTGCTGTGCTCTACAGTTAATGCTAATGAAACCCGCAGCCTGCATTGCCGGCATGATCGCAGCTGGGGCTGCTGAGCAGGGCAGTCAGAGGAAATGAAGTCGGGAGGCAGAGGGCTGCTGTTTTGCCTGTGGAGTGGCCTCCCTGAAGCCTTCTGCAGGCTTGGTCGTCATCCTTGCCCACCCAGAGGGGTAGAGGAAGGATCCTTGTGTTCCTCAATGCTCTGCATCTCCTTCCCGCGTTCATTGGTCAGCATAAACCTCCCGTCCCCAGAATGACAGTGTACCCAATTGCGCGTGGTATCCAAGTGACCCATTGCAGGGCTGTCATTTGGAACATGGGAGCTTCAAGGAGGAGACGGTGCCACAACTGGCAGAAGCTGCGTGGCTGCCTGCCTGCCTCGTCCTCCTTTGAGCCCTGCTGCTGGCGAAGACCCCCCACCTCCCCACCCCAACGCAGCTTTGATCCAGAGAAAACAGGTTTCCTTGCATTTGTAATCGCCCACTGGAACCTCTTCTGCATGTTCCCTTCCTCCCCTTCCTTTTGCTTAAGAGGTCCATCCAGCAGCAAGGAAGGGGCTTGACTGGCCAGCCCCCTCTCTGGCTAAAAAAAAAGAGGGCCCATGAAACTAGTCAGCCATGGGCACATATTCCCCCCACCCGTGCCCTCCACTCCTGTGCTCTGTTTGCCCTGGGTCTTGGCACTAGTATGAGCTACCTGGCCGCTTCATGTAGCATCTTTAACCAGGGCAGTTATAATCCCAGCTGCTGTGTTGGCATAATATGCTAAAATTGGTTGGCTTTCATCTTTGGTGGGGGGTTTTAATCTGTACTGCAGTAGAATGTACAGATCTAGGAAATGGTTAAATCGGGCCCCAGGCTGAGCATAAAATCAGAAAAAGCTGAAAGCAGAGATCTCCTGCCGCCCAAGGGAGGATGAATGTGTCTTCTTACCTGATTCCTGCTTTCCACATCCATTTGTGAAGCTTGAAATTCTCTATTACACTTTATACAGTGGAAACTGTAAGCTGCCCAGGGTCTTCTGGAATGGGTGGTCATATTAATTTAATAAAATAATATATTAAAATCCACTGGACATTCATTCACACATTCATTTTTACAGTTACAGAATCATACAGACTCTAGACAGCGTACAAATAAGGAACAATTAAAGTCAACATGATCTTATGTAAAAAAAAAAGTGAAAGGGCCACTCAGAATCTTCATCCCAACCAAAGAGCAATTTTAACTGTTTTCTGAAAGGTCAAGAGAGTGAGCTGCAGGGCTTCTGCAGAAAGGCTGGCCCCTCTGACTTCTCTTGGGAGGGGAACTTTCCAGAAGACCGCTTCAGATGACCAGGCAGACAGAACCACCTTCAGCAGGGCAGGCCTAGATGTCTCCTGGTGCCAGCCTCAGGGCCAGGGGGTCTCCCGCTGGGGCAGGGGGTGGAAGGCCTCCAAGGCCCCTTCTGACGCTCTCATACTGAAGAGAGTGGTTTTGCTGTTGCAGGTTTTTCCTACTAGGAATCCGGCCGCTGCCTTCTGAGCCGGTGGCATCGTCCCTGGCAGCCTTACCATGGCCAAGGCTTCCTGCTTTGCTCCGTGGCTGCCATCCAGAAGGAGGAGGGTGTCCTTTGGATGCAGCTCATCACCATTCCCCATCCAATCACTATTCCTTACCCTTCAAAAAAATCACATTACAGGCAAAAATCAGTAAAAATGGCTTGGCCTGATTTTCTAGTCCATTTCTCGCTTCCAGTGTGTTCGAAGAAATATTTGTCTTTGCTTATCTTTATGACCAACAAACTCCTTACATTGTGGTCATTTTGTCAGTTGTGCAAAGTGTGTTTGCTCTCCTCCCCCTCCTCCCCTTTTGAGTGGGACCTTTTCCCTGACACTGGCAGAGGCACAGCAGCTGCCTGTCGCAGGGCAAGGTGTGGGCTGTGGATTCTGCTCCGTTTGCTTCGGGTGTTCTTCATCTGATCATTTTAGGGACCGAGTGTCAGCTGCGAGAGCCAGTTGGATTGGCCTGATGGTGGAGAAGCCCAAGAATTAAACCAATGATGTCGGGGGTGGGTGGGGGTGCGTCACGTATTTGGGGACATGTTGGCTCCTCCTCCTGGGGGGGGCTGTTTTCCTGGATGCTGCCTTGCCCCTCCCATGCCCTGCACTAGCTATGGCAAGGGGTGCCTGTCTCTTGGAAGGATTTGAGCTGCCCGTTGCCAAGCCTGTTGCCCCCAGGCTTGACCCTCTTAAAAGGTGGGCTGTTTCTAAATGGAAAGCTTCCCTCAGACCTGCCATTCAGCAGCTTCGCATCTTATTGCTGGGCTGAGAGTCCTGTTTTTTTCCCCCAGAGTATTTCATATAGACCAGGATAAAATTTAAAAATACTGAAGAAATATTAATAATAAATCTTCCATATTATTGACACCGCAGACTGGAATTTTATACCCTTTTTTAGATTAATGCCTCATCAGTTGCTCAAACTTTGCAACATGGAGTAAGCCCATTTCAATGACTGCAGGACTGGAGCTCATCCCTGCAAGCAAGGAAATTATCCAAGGCTTCCACTTGTAAGCAGTCACTTCTCAGAAACAGCATTCAGAAGCCAAGTTTGTCCTTCAGCTGTGAATTCTCCTCCTGACACCCTAACTGGATCCATCTGAGTCCCCAGACATCGGTTTGGTTTGCTGCTCTGAATCGTGGCCCTAAAACACCCCTTTTCAAGGGTGGGACTCAAAAGGCAGCAAGCAGCAGGTGGGGCCCAGAGCAGCCCCCCCGCCGCCTTGATACTGTCAGGGCTGCCCCTCCACCTCTTCTGCCCCCCAGGAGCACCTCTGAGGTAAAGGCATCGGGTATTACCTGAGGTCAGGATGGGGGGAGAGCTTTGTCCAGCAAGACAGGGCTGAGGAAGCCCAGCGAGGCTTTCCCCCGGGGCAGCAAGGGGCTGCGTGCGTCCCAACTCAGCCTTGAGGCCTTGGTGCGACCCTGGGGTCTGTGCCAAGTCGGGAGGGGAGCCGGCAATGCCTTCGTGCTGCCGGGATGGTGGTCTGGGTTACAAGCTGTGGAGGAGAAGCAGCCTATACAGTCAGTCAATTAGTAATCAAGCCTGTAATAATACTCTGAGGACTTGGGGGGGGGGCACCCAGAGTTCCTCTGCACAGCCTTTGTGGAAGTCCTCTCTTAGAGGCCTTGTTGCCCTGGCCTCCTTCATGTTAATGTTTTCAGGTCAGAAGTGACAAGCCATCGTGAACAGCCAGTCACTTAATGAACCCCAGAGGGACCAGGCTGAGTCCCTGGCAATTTCTCTCCAGTCCGTCAGGCAGGAAAACTGCAGCGACCTCTGGGTTCGTCCCACCACCTCTCTCCTCAGGGGCTTCTGCCCAACCCCATGAAAGGTAAAATGCCAACTGGCCTTTGTCCAGAAAGCCCTTCCAGCATTCCCACTAGAAGGACCCCATGTCCCAGGGCCCGGGCTTTGTGCTAGGTGGTCCTTTGATCCCATCTCCCCCTATTCCAAGGTAAGAGGTATTGCGAGTGGTTCCAGAGGGGGGTCCTTGGCTCAACCTCCAGCTCCCTTGCGCATGGGTTGATTGCCTGGCATGAC
>JANHJO010007088.1:0-16330 GCA_032468235.1 Pseudoxyrhopus heterurus | reverse complement strand
CTGTTTGTTAATAGAACATTGCTCTGGCCTACTGTGTGTGATTATTAGCTGGTCAAGATCTCAACACCCCTCAACAAATTTATCCTAATTTAAGAAGCTTTTGGTGAAAAGAGAAGCTAAAATGAGATGCTGTAGCTACAGTCAGCAATCCATCTTAGTGAGGAATGTCTACTACTGACTTACATTTTGCATAAACAGAACAAAGTAGATAGGACACAATATGTTGAAAGAGTTCGCTGGTGGTCGGGTTGTTTTAGAGAGATTGAGAAAAAGTCATGAGAATAAACAAGAGGTTAACTTTGACCTTTAAAGCCACGGTTAGTATCAGCTCTCTACAATTTCTAACATTCAGTCTTAACTGCATTATCCAAACATATCAGCCAAATGTATTCTCTATTGTTTCATTGGTTTATCAAATGTTGACAATTGTTTTACAGATCTGAATTTGCAGAACATTATTTTAGAGAACTCCCAATTTTTGGCCTTTCATACCATTGTTTTTAAAAAAAATGGTATGAGTGCATTTGTTAATTAGAGAAAAGCAAGTCAGTGTTTATATTTCTTTAAATTCTCCATTTGATCTTTTATTTACATACTGCACTTTTTTGTGTGTGTGCGTTCAAGTCAGTGTTGACTTCTGATGACTACCTGGAGTAGCCTCTGTAGTTTGATACTTTGATACTAATATACCTAATGGAACTAATTGGAATAAAAAGAATATCCTAAACTATAAAAGATATTTTTTTAAAAAAACATAAGTTAATTAATTCTGTCTTTTTGAGATGAACCCTGGAATTCGAACAGAAACATACCTTCTATCAGATGGTTCTAAATGCCTACATAAATCATCATTCTTCTTCCAATTGTACAAATGTTTTCCAGAGAGTAATCTAGTAATTCTGATCATATTAACATATCTTATTCACTTAAAGCTAAATTTGGTACATCTGGGAATTCAAATGACCTGAGAGTACATCCTGTGATGAACGTAAGAAAGTATAAAAATGAAAGATTCATTAAGTTTTGATATCTTGTTGCAATGATACCAAGAAACGTCATAATGAAGATGTTGTTGATGATGATGACATAGATATAAAATTTATATCTTGCCTTTTCTCCAGCGATTCATGGTATCTTAATTGAGATTATTCCTTCATTTTATACTCATAACAACAACCGTGTCAGGAAGGGTGACCTGAGAGTGACTCACCTAAAGTCTTCCAGTGAGTTTCCATGGCAGAAGGCTGACTGTAATCAGAATATAGTACAATATATTCCTATCTTAATTAATATACTGCACTGACTCTCGTGTCTCCCATGCAAGTGGTATTGAGAGACATAATGCTTTTAATATACAGCCTTCAAGTCTGTAGTCTAATCCTATTTGATAACATCATATTGGTGATCATAAGAGCAGTATTTTGTTTTATTTAACTATGTGCCAATTGAAGAAATGCTCTTTTTTATATCTCTTCCATCACTCAGTTTCATTGATGAGTCTAGTTATCAGAGGAGGGGGGAAAAAGAATTCTAATTCTGTTTTATCCATATAATGGGTAATTTTATACAACTCTTATCATATCCACCCCACTGAATTGTATTTTCTGAATGAAAAGGCACAAAATATCATGGAATCACAAGGCATTACAGTATTGGCAATTTTAATTTTTCTTTCCTATAATTCCCATCAAGATATTGGGCTTCGTCATAATGATAGAGATAGACTGGTATTCTCATTAAGCTTTCCAAGACAATTCCACAATTCTATTTTAGTCAGTCCAGAATCATCCCCAATCCCATCAGCCTGAAGGTGAAGGTAGAATATTTTGTCCCCATATGCTTTATCCTGACTCATCTTGTTAATATCTGTTCTCTCTGTTTGAATATATCCATTTGGAATTCATTATTGTTCCTTTTTTTAATCCCACCCATCCTGAATAATTTAGCATCAACAATTTAGTCATCTCAGTGCTTACTTCAGTACTCTAGATCATTTATGAAAAACATCAACAGCACTAATCCCAATATTGATCTTTGCATCTCTGTTTGAGAGAACTATCCATTTATTCCTACTCTCTGCTTTTTGTTCTTTAACCAGTTACCGATCCATAAGAGAGCTTCTTCTTATCACATGACTGCTAACTTTGCTCAGGAGTCTTTGGTGAGGGGTTTTGTCAAAGCCTTTTGAAAGTTCAAGTAAGCTATATCTTCTGGATCACCCCTATCTACATGCTTGTTGACACTGACAAAGAACTCTTAAAGGTTAGTGAGAATAGGATTTATCTTTGCAAAAGCTCTTCTTTAGCAAGACTTGTTCTAAATGCTTACCTTACTTTTGTGCAGGTGTGTTCCTTTTTATTGTTATCCTTTGCTGAGAAAACTTTCTTTTCAGTTATTACTTCCATGATAAGGCTCGTTAACCGTGCTAGTAACCACTTAGATTTGGTAGCATCTTTCCAAACTGCAGCACATACTCCAACAGAGCACTTAGTATTGTGTATTTGAGAAAACTCAAAGATTATAGAAAGCAGTTCTAAACTAAACTCAAATTGTATTTAACTTTTAATTTCCTTTTTTAATTTATTTCATTTACTTTTTTCTCTGAAAACAAATGTTAGCTATTTTCTACTTACAATTTTCTACTTATATATAAGTGGCTTCTTTAAAGTGTTTTCAATAGATGCAGCATACATGCCAGAGCCTCTGGAAGCACATTTCTGGTATTTCATTTAAAGAGCTGCACATCCCTTTATCTTTTTGGTATGTTTCTTCCTGACAGATGCTCCTTAGTGTCCCCCAGAATTCAGTTTAGCAGTGGCACATGTATGTGTTTGAATACTAGTACTCTGGGCTCTTTAGGTTAAAGCAGAGCTTATTCTTCATTCATTTATTTGTTCGTTCATTCATTCATTCATTCATTCATTCATTCATTCATTTGATTTCAAGGCTATCCAACTCCAAAAGACTCTAATATAAAAACATGATCACCCAAACCTAGCCATACAAATAACCAAAAATCACCAGTGTCTTCACCAAGTAGTTTAACTCCAGGCCTGGGAACAGAGTCAAATCTTCACAGATCTACAAAACATTTAAAGGATGAGAACCATATGCATCTTTAAGGGGGGTGCTATTCCAGAAGGTGGCAGCAGCAACAACAACAGAAAAGCTATACTTCCTCTGCCCCATAGCATGATAATATCTAATCGAAATAACCCTAGAGTGTACCCATTCTGCCCAATTGTGCTGAAGATGTAGTAAGAAACATCCATTGCTATTTGCACTTCTGCTTTTTGCCCCTGCTGTAGCTCTCAGTTGATCTTCAAGGATATCTCCATGTGGATCACATTGCAATAGTCCAGTCATGAGGTGACAAGGATATGAGTGACCATCTGAAGAACCTCCCAGTTGCAGAAAAAGTAAAACTATATATGAGATGGGCCTGTGCAAAAGCCTTCCTAGCCAAGCTGCCATTTACTCTTCAAGAAGTAATTACAGGTTCAGGAGGACCCCTAAATTATACACTAGTTTCAAATAGGGAAGTGCAATCCCTTCCAATCTCAGGTTTGAGCCTGATTCTGTTTTTCCTCCATCCTAACCAAAATAGCCTTCAGACATATTAGTGGATTGACAGGCTCATGTGCACAGTCTGAAGTTTTATACATGCTGATGATACTGGACCTCAAATTGACAGATCTTACCTAGTAGTTTAATACAGTTGTTAAACAAGAAGAGTGAGAGTCTAGTCCTGAGATACCCCCCTCCAATGAGGGGCTGTAGGTTTTACCTTTCCTCCATATTGATCAGAACCATCAGGAGAAGAAGGCCAAAGACTGTAGCACAATACCCCCAACTCCTGACCTCTGCATCAAGTCCACAAGGATACCATAATTGTGGTATTGGAAAATATTGAGATCAATGAACACAATGTTGGATAATTGTTAAGCATGGCCAATGCTATCTTAATATTGTATCCTGGCCCAAAATCTGTTTGGAACAGATCCAGATAATCCATCTCCTCCAAGACCTTCAGCAGCTGCTATTAAACTGCTTTCTCTTTGACCACGAAGGGAAATCCAGAATGAAGAGGTTTAGTAATGGCCTCTTGAAAAGGGGTCATACCACTGCCTACTTCAAGGTCAGAGGAACCCCTTTACAGAAGCCCAATAACAATCCAATCACAGGTCACTTGTTGGGCTGCCTTGACCACCCAGGAGGAGCATGGATTTAATAGTTAGCCAGTCTCATAGTTCAGAGGACCATATTCATGTGATCAAGATTTACAGAATCAAATTCAGTCCAGGTAACATCATAGGACCAATGTCCAGGCAACTCATTTGTACTTACTCAAACTCCAAGATTGTTTTTTTGTCAGAAAGTATGAATATTCCTCACCATTGCTCTACAGATGCTCCTGGAGTCTGTCTCTGCTATCTACAAATGCAATAAAAGCTAAGAAATAATGTTTGCTAAGCCCAGCTTGTCCCAAATATTTCCCAGGGCTTAATAGATATAAATCCCTTCTTCTCATACTACCATTTCCTTCATTATCTTGAGTTGTCTTATTTCTTCTTGCTAGTGTGCAGAACAATTAGCATTTCAAAGAAAGCTGCATTTTAGCATTTAGACATTTGTGAAAGCTTAAATTTGGTTCCCAGGAATTAATGGCAACATGCTTAAATGATTGTTAGGATGTGCATAATCATATGTTCCAATTTAGCATCTTTGGATTTTGATGACTAAGAAATCAGTTCCTTTATACTCCTGGAGCCATATTGATTCACCTTTTATAAAAATGAGCTCTTTGCTCCGAATATTATCATAACCCACAGAATAAAAGAGGTGGAAGGGAAATTGGAGGTCTTCTAGTCCAAGTCCCTGCTCAAGCAGGCAGGCTTACACCATTTTAGACAAATGGTTGTCCAGTCCCTTCTTAAAAGCCTCCAGTGTCTGGAGCACCCACAACTTCTGAAGGCAAGTTGTTCCACTGGTTGATTGTTCTTACTATCAGGAAATTTTTCCTTAGTTCTAGGTTGCTTCTCTCTTTTTTCAGTTTCCATCCATTGCTTCTTGTCCTGCCTTCTGGTGCTTTGGAGAATAGGTTGACCCCCTTCCAATACTGGAACACTGCTATCATGTCACCCTCTTTTAGGCACAAAGGGGTGACTGTTTATTCCTTGAAATAGATGACTTTGAAAGGACCATTTCTCTGTTCTTTGCTGGTTGTCCTCTTTTCAGCCCTCATTATCCTTCTGGAAACATGACACTATTTACCAAATTCTTGATGTTCCTTAAGGTAACAATCATTTAAGAATCTGGCAAGAGTTTTTCTAATAAAACCCAAGCTCTACATTTATTGTTTTTACCACTTCACTGTATACTATGCTAAGTGACTCCCTGATGGCTTCTTTTCCCAGTAAAGCATCTTTCCTATTTTCCTTTTTCATATAGTTCTAGGCATATTGCAACAGAAGAACCTGTCCATTAACTCCTGTATCTTATCTTGAGTAGATGTATATCAGATTGCACTTTATTTATGTTGTGAATTTAAGCAGGTTGCCTGAAGAAGACTTATTTACTGTTCAAGATTTTGCCAAGCTACCAAACAAATGGATATAATGAGAGTATACTCTAAGCTAACATTAATAATGTTAAGGTATGCCTGAGGATAAACTGAGGCAATTTAATTTTATTTGAATAATTCATAGTAATGTTTAATTGCAGCATGTATTAGTGGTAGCATTACAACAGGCGTATAGTATACATTGTAAAAATAAATAATTTGATCAAGACATGTTGCCTTGGTAAACATATTGCAGCTCTCAGTTTACATGACTAGCATGTGGTATGTTTCAATGCCAGATTTGGTAATTTGTTTCTCTGATATATTTAACAGAAGATTACTATTTTTTCTACCAAATTCCATTCACTGTAGAATTCAGCAGATTTTCTACCAAATTCCATTCACTGTAGAATTCAGCAGTATGCCATTAGTTTCTCTTTCTTTCTTATTCCTATTATATGTCGAAGAGAATGTATGATTTTAATAGTGTTCAACTCTTCACTAGATCCAGGCAAATTTATTTCAGCCCTGAAATAAAGTTTTAAGTATAATATATTGAATTTCAGAGACATTTTCCACAAATATTTACACCACACATCACATGCTTTAGTAATGAATTACACATGGAAATGCTAGAATTAAATAAAAGGGTTGAAAGTTATAAAACATTTGTTATAGCTATCATTTGGTTGTAGGTGTTACTTAAGGTTTTTTTTTTCCTTTTCCCAATGTTCTTTAAAATTTTCTAGGCGTCTAAAGGCATTTTTAATTTAACATGTTAATATATACCATTCAAAGGGAAAGGTCTTTTACACTGACTGCTGACATTCAAAAAATGCAATAAGACAGTACTGCAAAAGTTTAACAGTTTTAGGTCAGACGGATGTCAGCAGGAAAGGCAGAAGTATTTTGACACTTAATTCTTCCATTGACAAGAATACCCTCTAAAAGATTATTAGAGCCTAGGAGGGGTCTTTTGTGTTCTCCAATTAGCTTTTGCTAAGTTTGCTATTTTTACTGGTAAGCTTCTGTGTGAACTGGACCCTCTACATTTTTTATGAAATTAAGAATAATTACAAGTCAGTTTCCTAATAAAAACATTTAGGTAATTATTTCCTAGAATTATTTAATATTGAGGTTTGGCCAGGAATAATAATATATAATGTCATTTACTAGGAATTTTGTATTTACTTATTGGCTTACTCATTTACATGCTGCTTCAGACGTAACTGTTCTCAATATATTGTTTTTCTATTATGCAAGAGATGTGCTAATTAAACCCAGAGTTACATGCTAGCTGTTAAGGGTGGCAACAGTTAAAACTAACTTTTCAAGCACAGAAAATCTATATTTGATTTAAAGTACGTGCTGTTTAAATTAGTTTACAGGAAGCCATCCTTTGGGATTGTGTATAAGCATCAGCCCTGAGCATGAGACATCTTTCTTAATGAAATGGGCAGCACAACCATCCCTGGGGATGCATTGCAAATGAATGAGAAGACTGAGCATGAATTAAACAGTGTTCTCAATGTAGCGGAGACCCTACTGAACACAAAACGATCCACAGTTTTGAAATGGAATATAATACAAAGCTGAGAGAGAATAACAAAGATCTCAAACGCTAAGCATAAAGAAAGAAAGAACTAACTAGCAGATCATATTTTGGAGGGAGCTGTTTGTGTTATCGCGCTTGCAGAATGAATTTGAATTACCAGCAAGGGGCCACACAGTACCATTATCAGTTACTGCTGTTATAGGTTATTATTGCAGAGTCACTAAATTATTTAACATAAATTGAATGTTATGTACTTCAAAAACACATAGGGGAAATGAACTTTTGGGGTTTAAGCTTTGGGGAAGATTCGTTCTAAGCCTAAATTTTGACTATTCCCTGAAGTATGATGTCAGCAGGTTTCAGAAGACCTTAACTGATCTGACTGTTTCAGAATTCTTAAGGACTTATTATGCTATTAGAATTTATAGTAGAATTTAGGTAGGGCTGTTCTAGTACATGTCCTGTTTTCACCAGATGGTTAGCACTGACAGGGTCAAAACTTTACCTAGGCAACAGAAGAGGCCAAATCCGTCATATGTTCTTTTTCCATTGGGACATTACAATTGCCAATACCATGTCTGCAAATGCAGAATCATTTATTTTCTTTATTAAGATACGTTTTATAGAACACTTTTCAGCTCTTTCGGGAATGTTTTTGTCATAGTTTTTTCCAACTTTGTTTCTATCTTTCTTTAATAGTCAGAGCTATCTGCAAGCTACAAGTGAAGTGCCTGGTGGCCATACCCTGGATCCTTCGGCAAACTACAATTCCCCTAAGTTTCGATCAAGGAATCAGAGCTATATGAGAGCAGTAAGCACACTCAGTCAGGCCAGCTGCGTTAGCCAGGTTGGATTCTTTTTCCTGTTATGCATTTTACAATAATACTAATAATTATAGGGTTTTTAAGAACAAATTCAGGAGTTTGACCACGTATCCCAGGCTTATAATCAATAATTTCTACTGGTTATTTTCCTAAGCTGAAAGCTTTGTTTATGTGCAATTTAATAAGATTTTGTAACGGAAACCAGAAGAGTCTCAGGCTGCTTACACACTGAACTTTGTAAATAATAGTTTTCAATGTTTTATGCATGCACCTAACAAGAACAATTCATAAGTGAAAAAAGTAATTTGTAGATACCAATTAACTGCTCCCTTACTGTATATTTCATGGCAAATACTTTCTTTCTTTGATACCATATATGCGAAATAGCCCATTGAGTTAATACATCCTTAAGTTTGTGCTTGCATTGCACTAATAGTAATTTGCAATATAAGTATAAAAAATTAGACTGTACTCATTGATACCTGCACTTATATCAACAAAGTCACAAATACATAGACATTTTTTTGTTAACTACTTTAAGGAAAAAGCTGAATTGAAAACTTAAAGGGAATGGTCGACCTGTGGACCATATGTATTTTCAGAGCCCCACTTTTGCAGCTACATTGTCTAAAATCTACCCCAATATTGAGTAGATAATTTTTGGAAATAATCCATATAGTTTTAGTGGTATAATTTTTCACTTTTTAAAGGAAATCGCAAATTAAAGTGGATTCATCATACCCTTTGCAGGCATAAATCACATCTATTGACTTTGTTCCTAGATCCATAAGACATTAGAAAGATCTTTCTCACCCAGGAACAACATCAATATTTCTCCCAAAGCCATATTCCTCAAATCCTTTTTTGGCTTTCAAGAAAATCATTTCTATAGGACTGGTCTCTAATCCAAAGCCACTTAATGTTAAATTTTGATGCGTCTGGTTTTGGTATTCCTTTCATATTTAGGTATAAAAAGTAAACTGGAGTAAGAATTTTTTTTTTTGTAGGGGGCATAGTGGCTTAGTGATTAAGACACTGGGCTGTTGACCAGAAGGTTGCCAGTTTGAGATCCAAGTACCATATTACTGAGCGAGCGCCAATTCTTGCCCCAGCTCCTGCTAAACTAGCAGTTCAAAAGCATGCAAATGCAAGTAGATAAATAGGTACCACTTCAATGGGAAAGTAACAGCGGTCTGTGTGCCTCGGCTTATAGTCATGCTGGCCAATTGACCATAGAAAGGTCTTTGGACAATGCTGGCTCGATCAGCTAAGAAACAGAGATGAGTCGGACATAATTGGACAGGAAGAACCTTTATTTTTTACCTTTTTAAAATATTTATTTTTATTCATTCAATCACTTTCTGTGTAACATTACTTTGTAGCTGTTATAGCTGAATTCCAGCAGTGAATTCCAACAGGTCCAGTTGTGATCGCCCACCGTTACTGTAATAGACTTAATAGTTGAAATAGCTGTAGTTAGGAAAATCTGAGCAGCATGGGAGAGAAGGATTCTTACTAACCTTATGCAGCTCTTGTACAAGAGTTCAAGCGGCTACTGATGGTATAAGAAACATAGTTTTCACTGCTACAAATGTATACAGAACTGGTTTGCAGAACCATAAAATAACAGAGAGGACTGGCTGCTGGCAATCTAGCAATCCAGAATCACTTCTTCCTCCCTTCTTTTGCAAGGCTAAACAGAAAATGTAGCCAGCACCATTCTTGAATCTTATGCTGCACAGAGGGACTACTGCCTTCTGCCCTCTGGGACACCAAGATTAATCCAAGATTTGTTTGTCCCTACCCGGCCCTGTTTAAACAATCTCTTGAAACCTGGCCTTTTCCCCCCCAGGATGTAGGTTAGATAGAATGGGATGTTTCAGCTGTTTGTTTGTTTTTATTTATTTTCTCTGGGTTCTCTTTTGCTCTTATTTTGGTGCTTTGATTGTACTTTGTAAGACAGAGACATAAAAAATTGGAGCAGAAATCGATTGATGAATCACAGGTGCTCTTGAGTTATATGACCTGATAACAATTTTGTATTATTAAATATCAGAGGAAAAGGAAGAACAGCCTGATAATTCATTTTCTGTCATATTCCAATTTTAGCCATACCCATCTACATTCCCCACTTGGTCATGTTTCTGTTTTAAAAATAAGGGCAGTGTCAGATCTACAAGGTATACCGGACTAGGAAACCAAGACCCTATAAATCAGGACTACTTTGATTGTAACAACTATAGTAATAGAATCGTGCAAGTCTAAATGTAGTTTCCCCCTCCCTCACTTTGTTTTCATAAGAAATAGACATGGGCTTGCATGAGAGGTTTTCTCATTATTTTCTTGCCCCCTACTGAAGCTTTACTTATCTAACTGTTGCCTTGGTAGCGACTCTTCCTCCTGTCCTTCAAGGCTATTCACTATACCCTCTGGTATGACAAGGGAAATGCTATGTCCACATGGCATTTGGAGTTTGCTAGGTATATCTTCTACCATTTCTGCAGCAGTCCAAAGGACAATACAAGCTGAGGGTATGCAGATTTGATAGAAACTGTTCTTCCTCAGATGTTCTCCATCTTATGCATTCTTTGTACCTCTATAATAAAGCATCTATCTATACTGCAGAAGACAGCAATATGCCAAATAATTTTGCTCTCCCCTTCAACAGAAAACAAAGATCCTTTCTGCTAGCAGATTGGGTTTGCAAGTAAGGAAATAAGACATTCCTCTTCCGCATACTTATAATGGTGCAACTCCATCTTTCTTTCTTAATAAATCTTTCTTTGCTTATATCAAGCAATTCAAAATAAGAATGTTTGTCTTTCCAGAGTGCCCTTAATACTATTAGAATTTATTTATTTATTTATCAAATTTGTATGCCACCTGACTCCCTATGGGAGAATTGAAATAATAATTGCAAGTATTGAAAATAATTATTTTCAGACCAAATTCATTGTGGAGGTGTACTTATAGAGCATGACTGTGTATATTCTGTGCACCTCACTGAAATTATTTTGTTAACAATACAATTCATGTTTAATCAATTTGTCTCCCTGCTTCTTCATATTGGCATAGTTCTAGCAATATTACTAGGGTGAGGAGCAAAGTGTCAGCAGTCAGAACTGCTGATGGGCATAGCTGCCAATTGAGCCATGGTCAAGAAAAGAAGTGGGAGACCAAATCTCTTCAGATGTTGCTGAATTCTACATCCAGTAGCCCTAT
The DNA here is from genome assembly GCA_032468235.1 of Pseudoxyrhopus heterurus. Lineage (NCBI taxonomy): Eukaryota > Metazoa > Chordata > Lepidosauria > Squamata > Pseudoxyrhopus > Pseudoxyrhopus heterurus. Next base: position 5,166 of record JANHJO010007088.1, on the reverse strand, counting down.
TCGATGGAAATGTTGCTCAAAATATCTAGGTTATCACAAATGCCCTGCCCTGGTCTAGGATTTCCTATAAAACAGGCACTTCTTGAAACCTTTTTTAAAATAATATAAGGAAAGCAATATATTTTGGTTCTCCTCATATTTCTCCCTATCTGACCTTACTGACATGGTTAAATGCAGTACCAAGGGAGAACCTATAGGGATGGAAGCAATGTCTGTTGTACTAATTCTTACTTCTTGTAGTTCCTCCTTTTGCATTTTGCATCTGATGTTGTAACAATGCACTGCTCTCCTGGTAGTAGAATACAATTCTAATACAATACAAGCAGAACTCTTAAAAGTGGGCTATTTTGAATTCATATCTAGAAAAGTTTGGCTGTATCAGATGGTTCTCAATGGTGTTCAGCTTTGCTGATGTCCAACGTTGCTCCTTAGATGTACTTGAGTTCCACTCCCATTTACACCTTTAAGGCATAGAATAAACAGTATTTCCTGGATTGACCATCTGAAAGAAATGACAGCTGGAATACATACTTTCCTGGTCAAATATAACAGAAGACAAAAATTTCCATTTATGGCCTTGGGAAACTTCACTTAGTCATGTTGTCCCTTACCTCTTCTGCACCAGGGAATAAAATCTCACTTTGAAGTTTAAAATACAGAATAATTTCCTATTATATCCAAATTTGAGGAAATGATTAGCCCAACCACATGAATATCAAGTTGGTTCCAGGCTAACTAATTATAGTTTGAACAAATTAGTGGCCTGTTTGGGGACTTAACCTATTCAGCATTCCTAGTTCACACAATGAACTAAAGGAAGGAAGGGCAAATTAAATGAAGCAAGCACACGAACCAAAACCCACTGCTGTGCTGTCACTAAAATGGTAACTTGATGCTGTAACTTCTAAATATGAAGAGTTGAGGAATTATTTTGTCATTTTTCCTAAAACTGTTTACTCATTTAAGATTTGAGAAAGGGGTATTTTAGTTATATTTCTGTTTTGTTTTGAGAAAGGCAAAATAGTGGCAATGGGAATACAGGTTAACAAAAATTAAGACAACAATTAGAATGCCTCAGCTTTAGGACATTCTTCCTGGTTATTTAATGCAATGTAATGAAATTAAAAACCAATGTCTGAAAATGTTCTTTCAGGTTAATACGGGAATTAAAAGATAGTCTGTTTAGCTCTCAGATTGTAGCAAAGGGAAGCTAATTTCAATTAGGTTGATGTCTACTGCTGCATTATAAACAATATTGAGGAGGGAGTGGAAGATGTAAATGGGGTTATTGCATTAATTATATTGAAATAAAGTCTTTTTGAGCTCTGATAGCGTATTGTAGCATAATGCATTTCTGCAAAGCCAGTGGGGAAAAAAACCACACCAAATGCAATGTTGTTGTTTATCTAGATGAGTGAAGCAGAGGTCAATGGGCAATTTGAATCTGTTTGTGAATCAGTGTTTAGTGAAGTTGAAGCTCAGGCCATGGATGCCCTCGGCTTGCCAGGTTGCTTCCGAACCAGAAGTCACAGTTACCTGCGCGCCATTCAAGCTGGTTACTCTCAAGATGATGAATGTCTCCCTTCAATGGCATCTTCTAACATCACCTCAACAATCAGGTCAACAACGGGTGAGTATTCTTCTTTATATATTTTACATAAGAGCCATGGTGGCGCAGTGGTTAGAATGCAGTATTGCAGGCTAATTCTGCTGGCTGCCGACTGCCAGTAGTTCAGCAGTTCGATTCTGACCGGCTCAAGGTTGACTCAACCTTCCACCCTTCTGAGGTGGGTAAAATGATGACCCAGAATATTGGGGGCAATAGGCTGACTCTGTAAATGGCTTAGAGAGGCTATAAAGCACTGTGAAGCAGTATATAAGTCTAAATGCTGTTGTTATACTTTGTAATCAGAAGTCTTAAATCTAAAATGATGGCAATACAAAAGAGGGTGTATGAATTAATTGAAAGCTGCATGTGCATCTCAACCCAGTGATGAGCAAAAGGAAATCATTTTAGTTCTGATATGATTTTATATTTTGCATACTTTTACTGTATTCTTTTTATATTGTAAGTTGATTTAGGTTGATACGCTGATTTTATAAATCAATTTTTATTTTGCATAATTTTAAATCGTTGGGACTGTGTGCTATCTTTTAAGCCTGCGTTTTCTCAGCTCCATGGTAGGTTTCAAACCCTGCTCATGCCTTTTATCCCTGAAACTGTAATAACCTAGGTGTCTGAAGGACACTGAAATGATACCAGTTGCTTTGCTGTCTCATGATTCATAAGACTGCTTAGATATTGATGGAGAAAGTGGCAGAAGGAGTGGAAGGGAAGGACGGAAAGAAAGAGAACACAGTTCCTGCTTTAAGCCAAGTACACAAGGAATCCTGGAAACACCCTAATGAAGGGGAAGTACATACATAATCACGGTCATGACATTTATATTAAGGCTTTTTGGTATGTTTAGAGCTTATTAATGATTTGTAAAGAGAATTGTGTTATGCTCAAGCTTAGAGTCTGGGTGAATCTCAGCATTCTTGCTCTCTCTCCACTCTGATTACTCGCCAGGAGATTCTGCAGGGACATAGTTTTTCATTGTTTAATCCCTCTGATGCACCACACAGTAATCTTGGATATAATCTGCAGACAGTTACAAGACTATTGCAGACATCATAAATGCTGCTATACCACTCACTTTTTAGCAGCTTTGAGACCTCTGGGTTACTGAAGACTGCCCTAGGAGTTGTCTCGAATCCTTCAATCCAAAGCCTGCCAAACCTGCCAGAGTCAAAAGTTGTTTCCTAACAGTTTGGTTAAAAGGTCACCGAAGCCTTTAAAATGCCATTCACTCCGTTAATCAAACATCGCCATGCTGCAGACATCCCGATAAAGCTACAGGTTCTTGTAGGTAAAATGTGTTTTTACTTAAAACAATATTTTTAAGTTAAAATACCAGTAAGACTCAATATCCAGATCAGCTGGCTTAAATTAACTTTCTTCTTTAATTCAAGCCAGTGGGTGTGGATTTTGAATCATATGAACACATTTATGATTTCTTTCATCATAATACAAATAAGAAGTTTGAGGGGCAAAGAAAGGTGAAAGGAAAGTAGGCCAAAGTGCATGGAGAGCCTAACAATGATGTCTGTAGAGGTCATGGTTGTCCCAGAGGTGCTTTTTCAGGAGGCAACTGGACTTTCTGGGTTTTTTCTTTTGAAGACATTTTGCTTCTCATCCAAGAACTTTCTTCAGCTGTGGCAGGATAGTGGGGAATGGAAGGATTTATATTCTTTTAGCTATACAATTTGAGATGAACACCCTTTGAACGTTGTGGGAGTAGGAATGGATTTTCAGAGAAAAAAATTGCAGACTACAGGAACCAGGAGCACTACTCAGGTGACCCTGAGGACACAGATAAACCTCCAACTGCTTCAATGACCCTCTAAAAGGGTGCAAATGACCAGCTGTCTTCAAGGAATATAAATCCTTCCATTCCTCACTATCCTGTCAGAGCTGAAGAAGCTTCTTGGATGAGAAGTGAAATGTCTTCAGAAGAAAAAAAAGTCCAGTTGCCTCCTGAAAAAGCACCCTTGGGACATCATATTGGCATAAGTATTTATGATCTTTTGCAACAACACTTGAAATTTAGCTCCAGTGCCTCCCATTTCTCTTGATCGTTGCTGACATGTTTCTACACCTTGATTGGATTCTACCTGTGGTAAATTAAGTTGATTGGACATGATTTGGAAAGGCACACGCCTCTCTATAGAAGGCCTCACAGCTGACAAGGCATACTGTAGCAGAGCTGGACATTCTGTCGTAGAAGAAGGAATATCTTTTTAGCCTGTTTGGTCATATTGCTGTTTTCTCTCAGTTGGAACTGTTTTACAAATGCAATTGGGAACAGATGATATACCTTTGCTTCTCCTGCTCAGCCTTGTAGAGCATGAATCCTACTTGGCAAGCTTAACTGTTGCCACAGTACAAAATCAACTCTTATTCCATAAGATCATTTTATCCTGCTTCATCATTCCAGTTTTTAATTTCTCTTCTCCAGCTGGAGTTAATGTTCTCTGCGAATACACTCATAAAGTTGCTTCTTTCATTTAATTGTGTCCCTAAGTGAATACTTCTTAGGGTTTTTAAAAAAAAATATTTTTCCAAATCTTTTGTTACCACCCTCTTTTCTCTCACTGGTGGATGTTGACCATTGCGGTTTGCGACTGAGGCTCAGCAAAAAGAAATGCATAGAAAAACTGGCTTTCGGTCACTATTGAATATTGTGTTCTCCTGAAAAACAAAGATTTTCAGGTTTGACATATATAAAAATAGAATATTGTAAACCTTGTTCAAAGGTTGAGCGCAAAGGATTCAGGGTCACCCTGGGCATCATTTTTGCCCTTTCTTCAGAGGACTATTCAGATCCTAATCATCTCACAACTGAACTATTGCGATGTAGTCTACATAGGGTTGCCCTTGACTGCCATCTGGAAGCTACAGCTGGTTCAAAATGCAGCAGTATAGGCAGTAATTGGCATCTCCCATTACACCCATATGTCATCATTGCTTTGTGACCTACGTTGGTTACCAGTTGGCTTTCAGCTACAATTCAAGTTATGGGTCATAACCTATGAGCTCCTTTGAGGGTTGGGTCATTTGAAGGAGTGCCTATCTCCTGTGGCACCTGACCACCTGGTACAATTAGACAAAGTGGGTGAACTCTGAGTCCCTTCAATTAAATGTTGCCATCTTGTGGGACCAAGGAAGAGTATCTTCTCTGTCACAGCACCTACTCCCTGGAACAGCCTCCTATTTTTAAAATATTCCTTAAATTTTGGAAGATCTGCTGCTCTCAGACATGAGATTGAGGTGCATGTGGAGCTCCTTGGTGATTTTGGTATTGTATGATTTTTGTCTTCATGTTACTTTTTTTTTGTCTTTGTGATTTTTAATGGTTGTAAGCTAACCAGAGTTTTTGGAATTAAGTGACCTCAAAATATAATAATAATAATAATAATAGTAGTAGTAGTAGTAGTAGTAGTAGTAGTAGTAGTAGTAGTAGTAGTAGTAAAAAATACGACTTATCTGTATCCGAAAAATCATGGGAACACAAAGTGGAAAAAGTTATCGAAAATGAGAAGGTGAAGATCTTGTGGGACTTT
>JANHJO010007086.1:14517-26258 GCA_032468235.1 Pseudoxyrhopus heterurus | reverse complement strand
GAGGGTTGCAAACCCTGATAGGCGGTATATAAATACAGTGCTATTGCTATTGCTATTGCTAGGTTGGCAGCAGCTGAGACAAGCAACGGGAGCTCACTCCATTACGCGGCGCTAGGGACTCGAACCGCCGAGCTGCTGACCTCCCTGATCGACAAGCTCAGCGTCTTAGCCACTGAGCCACCGCGTGTAGGAAATGTCATTTTGTCATTAGCCGCCCAGAGTCCTTCAGGGGTGGGGCGGCATATAAATTGTATTAATATATTTTTTTCGGGTGGTCTACATCAATATGTTTACCGTTCTGAAAATGGTTTTTTTCCCTTCTCTTCCTCCTACTTTTTTTCCTCTTCCCCGTCTCTCTCTCTTTCCATCTTTTCCTCTTCTGTTTGTCTTCCTTTTCTTCTCCTTCACTTCCTCTTCTGCATCTTTCTTCTTCTTTTCTTCCTCTTCTTCTTTTTCCTCTCACTCTTCCTCTCCACCTTTTTCTCCTCTTTCTCTTCCTTTTCTTCTCCTTCTCATCCTCTTCCTCTCCTCCTCTTCATCTTTTCCTCCTCCTCCTCCTGTTTCTTCTTCTCTTTTTCTCTTTCACTTCCTCTCTTCTCCCTTTCCCTCTTCCATTCCTTTCCATCTCCCTCTTTCTTTTCACCTTTTTCTCTTCTTCTTTTTCTCTCCCTTTTCTTCTCCTTCTCATCCTCCTCCTCTCCCTCTCCTCCTCCTTCTCTTTTTCTTTCCCTTTTTCTCCTACGCTCCCTCTCTTCTCTCTTCTCCCTTTCCCCTTTTCTTCCTCTCTATCTTTCCCTCCAATTCTCTTCCTTTTCTTTTCTTCTCTTCCTTTTTCTCTCTTCTTCCTCCTTTCTCTTCCTCTTCTACCTCCAACTGTTCCCCTCTTTCCTCCTCTCCTTCTCTTCCTTCCTTCTCCCTCTTCCTCCCCTTCTCCTTCTCTTCTTCCTCTCTCTTCCTCCTCCTCTTTCTGCTTGATGCTTTTCTTACTCATTTTAAGTTATTCTTTTGCTGCCCCGAAATGTGCATTGAGTGGGTGCTTGTGCAAATCAAACTAGAAAGAAAAATAAAGCTAATTTCCACTATTTTAAGTCCCTGAAAGCCTTCCATGACAGAAACCACATTACAGAATAACAAGAGTTGGAAGGGACCTTGGAGGTCTTTTAGTCCAACCCCCTGCTTGGGCAGGAAACCCTATCCTATTTCAGACATATATTTGTCCAATCTCTTCTTGGAAACTTCCAGTATTGGGGCACCCACAACTTCTGAAGGCAAGTCGTTCCACTGATTCAAGGGGCACCGAGAAAATCCCCTTATTTATTTATTTTATTTGTTTGTATTTATATACCGCTTATCAGGGCTTTACAACCCTCCCTAAGCGGTTTACAGAAGTAAGCAGATATTGCATCTTGCCCACAACAATCTGGGTCCTCATTTTACTGACCTCGGAAGGATGGAAGGCTGAGTCGACCTTGAGCCTGATGGGATTCGAACTGCTAAATTGCAGGCAGCTGTCAGCTACGTACTAATTACTAAATACTGCTAAGTAATGCTCTTAACCGCTGCACCACCAAGCAGAGTGTTTTAATGGCCAGATGCCCTTCCTGTTGCCAGTGCGGAGTTTTGTTCAGCAGATATATCTATTCTGGATTGATTGATAAATTTTTGATATCGTTTAAAATGTGGAGAGATAACACACACACACACACACACACACACACACACACACACACAAACCAGCTGCTCTTCATGGGCCAGTCGACTTTGCCAAAAAAAATGCTGCGAAGGCAATTTTGTATCAAGCCCTCTGAGATGTATTTATACCAGAAAATCCTAAGAGGGTTGCAGAGCAGCAGGCCCTTTGAGAGTGGCATGCAGGCAAATGTACATTTGACAGTAATTCTTCTAGCTGGGTTGAGTGGCTTGCTAAAAGCTGATTGTTGAAGGAGAGAAGGGAGGAGGTGACAGATTATTTTCTCCGGTGGGGAAACGAACACAGTGGAATCTGAATTTCATTTGATCTCGAACTGTGTGTGTGTGTGTAGATTGTTTCTGTAAGGATGAAGAAGAGGAAAAAGTTTTGGGATTTGATAATGTAAGGCTGACGAGAGGGAAATTCTTCTTTTGAGCAGACTTGGAAAAGTGAGTGAACTGATGAAGTTATCGATAGCTCAATGTGATGCCTGGACAAAGCTTGGAAGGGACCTTGGAGGTCTTCTAGTCCAACCCCCTGATCAAGCAGGGGACCCTCTACCATCACAAAAAAGTGTGTTAACTAACAAAATAGGGTATATAAATTTCCTCCTGGATGTGATGTACTGCATCAGTCCTTCATAAGGCCAGACGTCTGAGAGACAAAATCCTCTTCGGACTTAGAGTCCAATTTTTTATTTTCTGATTCAGTGCAAATCATATTTAAAAAAATAAAAACGCACAGCTACTTGCAGGATATGGATTATTCCATTTGCTGAACATTGGTAAAAGCAGATAAAAAGTTAGCTTCCCTCTGGATCCAAGCAAATCAGAGAAAAGCAACATCCACACAGTGATTTCAAAGAGGATTGTTTCTCAAAAGGAAATGGATTTCCGCCATTCCCTGTGACTTGAGAAGAAGTGAAAGTATCAAGACAATAATCCCAAAAAGAGAGGATTCTTTCTCTGCCTCATTTCCTTCATGTGGAAATAAGGATGATGACTATGCAATGATCACCTCATAAGTCTCCAAAATAGGAATAGAAGGAATTTTAAAAGGACCAATAAAATGCTGAGGGCTGGATCATGTAAATAAATCAGTCTTTTCTCCAGGTATTTAAATAGTTTTTGCAAAAGAAAAGCAATTATATTGTTTTCATTGTCCGCATCATGATCATCATCAACATCGTCATCAATGTTTTCATCATCATCAACCTCAACGACATCATCATCATTGTCAATGAATCATTTTACAAGAGAACTATAATGTCTTCAGCATCAGCATCATGATCAACATCATAATTATCATCATCATCATCAATATCTTCATCATCATCATCGTCATCAATATCTTCATCATCATCAATATCTTCATCATCAATATGTTCATCATCCTCATGATCAATATTTTCATCATCATCATCATCAATATTTTCATCACCATCAATATCTTCATCATCATCAATATCTTCATCATCATCATCATCAATATCTTCATCATCATCATCAATATCTTCATCATCATCATCATCAAGATCATCAACATCAGCATCATGAAAATATTCATCATCATCATTATTGTCATTATAAACATCGATGACATCATCATGGTCAACATCAAATCATTTTTGCAAATGAAAAGCAATTCCATTGTCTTCATTGTCATCACATCCTCATCATCCTCCACATCATAACTATCAACATCAAGAACTTCATTTATTTATTTATTTATTTATTGTTAAAATTCATATGCCGCCCTCACAACATCTCAATGAAAATACATTATTGTCTTCATCACCGTCATCAACATCTTCATCATCAACCTCTCTCTGCACGCATTTGCAAACTGCCGACCAAACCTTTGCAGCCTGCTGTAATTCTGCATGACGCTGCCTTTCTCGGCCAATGGTTTTGGTTAGAAGTTTCTGAAGAATCTGGAAAATCCACTCAGTGATCCATTCTGTGTTAGCTGATCATCTTCTGTTTTTTTAATGCATATAAATTGATCCAGCATAAGAGAATCATTTTGGTTTTATGGTTAGTTGCTAGGATTGTTCTTGTAAAGCACTGGAAATATAAATACATCTTTGGTTGGAATTGTTGATTAACTCTTTAAGAAAAGAGCTTTGGACAACATTACAATGAAGGGTAACCATCTTTTATTATTTATTACCTTTATTAATAATGTTAATATATATTTACATTGGGACGAATATTGTTTTGGGGAGATATACTGACTGTGATATTTCAACATTTTGTATGACTCATATGTGATGTTGATGATGATGGTTGATATTGATAATGATGATGAAGATATTGATGTTGTTGATGAGGATGACAGTGAAGAAAATACAGTTGTTTTCCTTTTGCAAAAATGATTGTTGATTATGATGATGTTATTGTGGCTTGTAGTTTGCAAATGCATGCAGAGAGCGGTTGTACGTAGTGTACATAGTGGTTGTACGTAGTGTAATTCCTAAAGGAAGAATTACAAAATGTATCTGCATAGTTTTGATCTGTTTAGCCATTTTTTCCCCTTTCTCTGGTTACAACCGTATCTCTTTCTTCTTCTTTGTCACACTTGCTCAATGTTATGCGCCCAACTGATGGCATGGAAGCTTCTTGGCCATAAAGGAGTCACAGAGCTTTGTTCATGAGCAAATCTGACATTCCCATATTTATCAAAAGTCTGTGACATTATTGGAAAAACTGAATATTTCTAATAATTCAGGTAGATACATTAAGATGAAGGAATTCAAGGAAAGAAGAAATAAAGAAAAAAATATATCAAGCAGAACAGCAGCAAAAAAATATGTGCATATTTCTATGTTCTATAATTATATTGCTCCCTCTTGTTCATTTATCTATTTATATTTAGAAAATTTATATGGCTGCCCACTCACTCTCACTGACTCAGAGCAGCTTAAAAAAATACCATCAATAACCAGAAAAGTTATAAAATGTATCTCTGATTTGTTTATGTATTTATTCCTTTTAAAAAAAAATAGAAAAAGAAAAGAAAAGCTTTTTCGGTCCAATTTTTGGGACCTTCCAAAAGTTTTAAAAAGTTCTCCAAAGCTGATGTTCATTTCCCTTTGCAAATGTGGACAGAGAGAGGGGATAAACCCCTTTAGACGAATAAATAAAAGTAAAGTTGAAGTAAAATTTGTAAAAGTCACTGTTGTGAGATCTCAGTGAGATTTGAGTGGACACTAAACCATATGAAGAACGGCTGCAAATTTTGGGTCTGATAGCAGTACTCCAGTATTTGAGGGGCTGCCCCAAAGAAGAGGGGGTCAAATTATTATCCAAAGTACCAGAGATCAGGACAAGAAACAATGGATGGAAACTATTCAAGGAGAGAAGCAACCTGGAATTAAGGAGAAACTTCCTAACATTGAAGACAATTAACCAATGGAACAGCTTGCCACCAGACGTGGGTGCTCCAACACTGGAGATTTTTAAGAAGAGATTGGACCGCCAGTTGTCTGAAATGATATAGTTTCTCCTGCTTAAGCAGGGGGCTGGACTAGAAGACCTCCAAGGAACCTTCCAGCTCTATTCTAATTCTAATTCTAAATAACACCATGAAAATAAATAATCTCCATATGATTCATTCGGACAACTTGATTTTTTTTTTAAGAGAAGAGGACCAGGTTCTGATAACCTGCTCAGCTCCATGGTAATGTAGATGAAGAATTGCTTGATAGCATTTTCTTCTCCTGATGGCTTTGTTAGAGACGGCCGCTTAGCTAATTACAGTTGGGAAGAAAGAAGTGACACGAAACAGAATGTTCTGATCTAATTTACGGCATTTGCCCGATGATGTGAGGGCATGAAACTCAACGCCGGGCACGGCAAGCATCTGAAAAACATCTACTTATGCAACAGCGGCTGTGATGGGACTTATATATTAAGCCTGAAGCATCATTGCTGGTGTGTGTTGCTACGGAGGCATGAATGTGCAAACAGATCCATATTTCATTTACTTTGACCCTGGAGGGAGGAAAGGAAGAAAGAAAGAACATAGCTTACCCACACGAAAAATTGCTCATAGTCGCGGCATATTCTTGTACTTGCATTTTCATCTTTTACCACGAAGAATTCCAGATTCTTTATCGATTACGCAAATACAGGAGCAAAGATGAATCAATAGTTCCTGGAATACGAATTGGCCCATAGAAACAGATCATAGTTTAATCATTTATGGAGATGCTCAATCATCCAGGCCATGGTTGTCCCAAAGGTGCTTTTTCAAGAGGCAACTGGACTTTCTTGGATGAGAAGTGAAATGTCTTCAAGGAAAAACAAAGGAAGTCCAGTTGCCTCTTGAAAAAATACCATGGAACGATCATAGTTCCAACTATGTCCCTGTAAAAACAATAATTTCTTCCCTAAACATCTAATTTCTCTTTCTTCAAGTATGGTTTCCAGAATTGGACTCAGAACTCAAGGTGGAGTCTGACTAATGCAGGTACCATGAATAGTTATTTATCTATCTATCCAATCTATCCATATACACATTTGTATATATCTCATGTCTAGAATGAACAGAGATGTTGTGATATATATATATTATTACAAAGCATGCTAATGGTATCAGAGCTGCAAAGGATTCCCTGGAGAACAATAGCTCTTTTGAAGGAACACACCATAGGATCAATGAGTAATTCCTGAGCTTATAGATGATGGAATTAAACTGGACCATTCAACCACAGTTGTCTTTGATCAGCTACTGTAGCTTTTAAATTTATACTCATATGCTCTTTCTCCCGTCAAGGTAGCAGCAATGATAATGGATATCCCAAAATCAATGATTAAGATTCACTAGCCTTTTTCTACTGTCAGCCAAGATTGTTTTGAAGTGGCTGCCATCTGTCATTAAGTCGGAGAGAAAGATGAAAGAAATGATCTATGGAACATTTGCAAACTGGGAAAATATCAAAAAGGTGATGAAGCGAGCATATTGTTTTCAGCCATTGGAACAGTAAACATACCCGATAACTCCAACTCTATTTGCTATTTTCTCTGATTGCAAAAGTAAAACTAGACTCTCCTACAGTAACAAAGTAGGATAGAGGATGTATCACGTGTTGAGATCCCAAAGGAACCCAAATTAATCAAAAAATAATTTGGATCAAGTTTAGTTGGTCTCCATTCTGATGTATGAATGCTCCCCCAAATCAATCACCTTATAATGACTAATAAAAATTACTGTGGGGTTCAAAGTGTTGCTACATAACTGATCAGCCCATAAGATGCCCTTTAAAAGTGTGTTGCAAAAGGTAAGATGAATAATAGTTGAAAAGAAAATCCCAGAAGTTACAAGTCTGCAAAATGAATGAATAAGAAAAGACAGCATGATTAAACAAGTACAACAACAGTGCTTGTGTAGGCCATGACCAGGCTGAGCTTGAGGGAGGAGTCATATGTGTCATCAGTCCTGAATCTCTTCATGCCCACAAGAGGTCTAAGTCCACCTTGAATTCTGTTGACTCTTGTCTACCATCTATTTGCTTTGACCACTAGTGGTTCAGATTCTTGTAGAAATCACAAAAGGGCTTTTCCAAAAGACAACTGGACTTTGTTTTTCTTTGAAGATGTTTTGCTTCTCATCCAAGAAGCTTCTTCAGTTCTTCTGGGATGAAATGTCTTCAAGGAAAAACCAGAAAGTCCAGTTGCCTTTTGAAAAAGCACCTTTGGGACAACCATGACCTGGATGACAGAGAATCTCCGTAGACATTCTTGTAGAAAGTGCTAGCATGAATTAAAACTGTGTTCCCTTGAACTCTCTTGGTTCCTGATTTTTTATGCCTGACAACTAGCTTACTAAGGACCCAGTAAGCATGTTTATTACTTTACGGACTGCAATGTATATATTAAGCAGAGGTTCATTGATTTATTCCCTCCATTGGAATCCACTGGTCTAAGCGCTTCAGTAACGTTTGGGTCCTCTTTGCCACAGGTGAGAAGATTGGAACCACAGCTTTTCTATTTTTCTCCTCTTGGTTGCTCTGAAGCTATTCTGACCGTATCCCATACAATATGATTTTTGTTTTTCATTTGATGAACCATCGATGGAAGGAAAAAGACAGTCTTGAAAGGCGTGGCATTCACGGCTTGAAAAAGTAGGCATCTCAAAATAAATATCAGACACATTTTACAGCCGGTATCTCCTCCAAAGTTATCCTCTAGCCTAGATATCAATGTAGACTCTGATTTTAAGCAATAAAATGCTTAGCCATTTTATACTCTCTCAGCTGGATTTCTGTAACTTTTATATAAGAGCCATGATTGGACAAGAGAGGTTCATTGTTCGTATTAATTGAAAGGTTACCCAGAAATTGGTTCCCTTCACACCAAGAAAACCCAATCAAGATGTAACCTCATGTCTATTTTAGAAAAGGACTAGAATTTGAGCTGAGCATCTCTGTTCCTCTCATTATTATGTGAACATAAATGAGGATTTTTATAGAACTTTTCATGCAGAGGGAAAGCTAGCAAAACGAGAAGGTGTTGAAGGTCTGAGTGAGAAGAACTAGACCAGTGAATTCATTAAGCTGATGATTTCCTCTGAATATCCACCTGAAACAGGTGGGCTTTTTTTAAAGCAGCTACATGTAAGAAACGAATATAAATTAATAGAATAACAAAGTTGGAAGGGACCTTGGAGGTCTTCTAGTCCAACCCTCTGCTCAGGCAGGAAACTCTATGCCATTTCAGACAAATGGCTGTCCAATCTCTTCTTAAAAACCTCCAATGTCCACAACTTCTGGAGGCAAGCTGTTAATTGTTCTCACTGTTAGAGAATTTCTCCTTAGTTCCAGGTTGCTTCTCTCCTTGATTAGTTTCCATCCATTGTTTCTTGTCCTGCCTTCTGGTGCTTTGGAGAATAGGCTGACCCTCCTCTTCATTATGGGAACCCCTTGATATATGGAACACTGCTATCCAGTCATCCCTAGTTCTTCTAGATATACATTCTATACTAGATATACTAGATTGATTCAATTGATTGATAAATTGATAGATCGATACATTGATCTTCGTATTCACATATTCATGACCTTTGGTTTTCCACAATTTCCAGACACTGGATTTCAGAAGCAGCCTAAACACCGCTCTCAATATATTTCTTTAGACTTATCAAAATCCTTCATTTTTTTCCCTGAGGTTTCTCAAAAAAAATAGAACTGTGAAATTAATTTCATTTTTCTTGTGCCATGGACTTTCTCCCTTGATAGTCCATGGCACACTCCTTTCTCCCCGTGGTTTCGGCTGGCCTTTGTAACAGGCTTAGTTTTTTATCCACCAATGACGTTAAATGAGATCCAAGGAGAAATAAAAAGCCATTTTTGTGTGTGTGATGGATCAAGTATGGAAAATCCTGCTCGTTTGGGAATTCATTTCACCATGTAGTTGTGAATGCGTCTGAGGATTATAAATGTTGGTTGTTGTTGTTTTTTAAATCAACACCGTGTGTTTTAATCTGTTTAGTTCCCTTTCTGGCTTTGTAATTTGGAAGCAGGCTGTTAACTATTTCAAGATGGTGTTTATTTCTTTTGTGCATTAAATGTCTAATCTGTCATGGCTGGGGTAGGTTTTTTTTAAGCAACCAAAAAGTGATTGTTTGTTTTTTGAGCTATGGCATTAACCTGAATGGCCTCCAAGTTATAGTCTAATTATCCATGGACTCAAAGACAAAGATATTTGATTAATTTGCATCCTGATAAACAACAACAACAAAGAAACAGATCAGTGATTCCTGGAGAACAGGAAACATATGTTGTAATGCTCACCAGGGACTCTGCAGTGAAATTCTACAAGAGCGACAAAAATATTGACACTAATCCCCAAGAAAATAAATCCAAAGTCTTGAAACAACAAGATTGAAAAGATAAATTTCATTTTCTCCCAGAGAGTTATGTCAAAACTCTTTGTTTTTGGAAGACTTGATATTATTGTTGGTGGTGGTCACACAGACAGCCAGATGTTTAGCCTGGATTTGGCATTTTTGTCTGTTCCAAGTAAACAATTGACTGATGTGCAGTTGTCAATGACAAATGGTATTCAAGGGATGCTCCAGTTGTTTCGGGATTGCACCTAAGATGCACTGTTGGTGTTACCTTTGCTTTCTTTTGCTATCGTCGTTCTATTTCTATTTGCCGTTCTTTGCATTTTGTGATCTTCTCCAATTCTTTCGCTTCTGTACTCCTGTCTCTGGGCACGGTCATGCCCACTATACTTTTTGTATTTCCTATCGACAGTTGTTATTATTATTATGGTTCACCACACAGTCAGCCAGATGTGTTAGGGTTTGTCAAACCTCCTAACTGGTTGGGCCAGGCAAGATAAGCCAAAGAATAGTGGTCAACTCAATACTGATATTGTACTGTATTGCTTTAAGGCTGTGTGGTTTAAAAAAAGCCATAGTTTATTAATTACAGTGTATGGTAATTGAAGAGTTACCTGATTGGATGGTTCAGGTAGCTACATTGCAGATAAGAATAGGCTTGTAACTCTGTAAAGTGTGGGTTGGTTTGGGTTGATATGGTTTAGTGTAGTGCTACACTGTTTTGCTACTCTCTCGGACTGATCTTTGTTTGCTGACCTTGGATTGCTGATATCAAGACTGTGTTTGTGAATTCTCCCCGGACTCTGTTTACTGATTACTTCAATGTGTTATATTTGATCTCGTACTGTAAACTGGATTTCTTTTTGCCTTTATGTAAGTTCACCATTGAAACAATACAGCTTTACTGTGTGTTTACACCTTCTGTTTAACGACAGCTTCATGGGCTTATTTCTTCTCTCTAATAACTGGATACTTGTGCTGCTGCGTTTTGTAGTTCTGCAACTCACCCTTGCAACACAAGGAGAGTTATACTCTAACAATATGTTTAGACTGGGACCAAACCGTCAAGCAATATAACTTTTTCTTGACCTTTTCAATTGAATTGTCCATGGCAGTCAACATTTCCTGAAAAATCTCTGAAGAGAAACCCATCCTGAAATATATGATGAATATAATACATCAGTTGAGGATCCTTGAATGGAACTTATTAAAATCAGTGACAACAGGTTTCTTCATCAATTCTCACCAATTGTGGTCCCTTGACAATTACTAGTTCACACTGTTTTTCATTGAGTGCTCAGCTTTGGAAAAAACTACAAGGGATTCCCCAGGGACTCTTTCTTAAACCTTTGCTATTGCTAACACTTTCTTTGGCTATGGCCTAATTATTTCCTCACTGTCCTTTCGCTGCCCTTCCTGTGTCTCCTGCTGATATTTCTCTTTTGTGTCACTTAGAGACGCAATCCCACTCAGTATGTATTCGTCTTCTGAGCAAGAAAGAGAGAAAAGCAACTTTCTAAATATTTACAGTACAAATGCTTCCTCTCTGAAACATTCTTCAGACAACGTTTATGAGACAGGGAGCCATAATTAATTCCAACAGGGTTTTTAGCTCCAAATGTTGATAATGACTAATGTTAAGAAAGCAGGGAGAATTTCTTTCAATCACCATTTATACCAGGAATGTGTGTGCTTGGGAAATGGGTGCACAAGAACATCGGATTTGAGGGGAACGTTGCTTTTATATTAGACAAAAGTATGAACGAAGTGAAACCTTTTTTTAATCCCGAGTAATCCCAAAGGTATTTTTCCAAAGACAGCTGGATTTCCTTTTTTTTTCTTGAAGATGTTTCGCTTCTCATCCAAAAAGTTTCTTCAGTCCTTCAGGAAGAGAAGCAAAGTGTCTTCAAGAAAAGAAATGAAGGAAGTCCAGCTGTCTTTGGGAAAAACACCGTTGAGACAACCATGACCTGGATGATTGAGAATCTCCGTAGGCAAATCCCCAGTAAGACTCTCCCTGATTGTATTGTTGAAATTTTACGATGAAGTGATGTGTAATGGACCGACATGAATTTCCACAATGTTAGAAAGTCTCAAGTGATGATGAAGTTCCCGCAACTTCTGAAGGCAACTTCTGTTCCATTGGTTGATTGTTCTCACTGTCAGAAAATGTCTCCTTATTTCCAGGTTGAATCTCTCC
>JANHJO010007085.1:25548-38932 GCA_032468235.1 Pseudoxyrhopus heterurus | reverse complement strand
GCAGGACCCCCTTCTCAAACAGGCGGGCCGCTGTGTAGTGCAGCACAGCCTGTTTCTTGCTGGGCCTGAAGGGAAGAAAAAGGGGCAGCCTGGATATAGGAGCTTGGGGGGGCCTCGCCTACCCCCCCATTGGCTTTCCTTCCGCCTGGGCCCCAGCGTGGTCAGCAGGGAAAGAGCAGGCCAGGTTCCCAAGCCCCACTGGGCTCCGGGCGGACTCTGCCAGCCTTCCCACGCTGGACCTGGGCACAGCTGCCGGTCAAGGAATGCCAGGGGAGGGGGCTCTGCTTGGGGAAGGGAAATGGGGGAGGGGCCAGTGTTGCAAGGCCTTTCCGGTGGGGAGGGGAGCAGCCGCAATGTTCTTTTAGTGGCTCCCCTGAAAAGTCACAAAAGAAGGTGAGGTGGGGGGGTCTCACCCTCCCTACCAAGGGGGGCTCAAGGCCATGGGGCGCAGCCAGAACCTCGCTTCATCGAGAGAGAAGCTGCCACATAATCGGAAGAGATTAGCAGCCCCTCCCCACTTCCTTTTCTCCAGGGCAGCCCCCCTCACCCGAGGGCCCCAGAGCTGCCCCTGCCCCTCATCTGGACCCAGCCACAGCGGCCAGGGGCCCCGTACCTGTCTGCAGTGGCCAGGCTGTCCAGGCAAGTGCGGAGATACTTCTGGTAGTACTCCACCTGCTCCCGGTGGAAGCGGCGCTTGGAGGCCAGGCCTCGCAGGGTCTCCTGCAGCTTGGCCAGCTGCCCCCTGCGCCACTGCCGGTGATGCCTCTGGGAGCGGATGTCCTGCGGGAAGCGGAGGCTGGCCCAATGTAGCAGGCGAGGCTCTGAATTGCCCCCCCCCCTCTCAATCTCGGCAACGTTAACCTGAGTGGACTGCAAACCCCAGAGTCCCCAGCCGAAGGCAGAAGGCCCTCCCGCCTTGCAGGAGAGAAGGGGTAAGGCAGGCCAGGAACTCAAGCGCAGGGTCTCCTCCGCCTTGGCGACTTTGTGGGCTTCAGCTCCCAGCTATGCTGGCTGAGGAATTCTGGGAGTTGAAGTTCACAGGTCTTAAAGTCGCCAAGGCGGAGGAGCCCCCCGAGCTAAAGGCGCCCCCCCTCTGGCCCTTCAGGAGGATCCTTCCCCACTGCCGGCCTAAAAACGGCTTCCCTGCTATTTTACTCCTTCCATTTTACAGCGACTGTTAGCCAAGATGCCCAACAGCCCCGCCAGGTAGGCCAGAGAGTGAAGGAGGCCAGGTGTTGCCAACCCTCCTCCCGCAGGGCACCTTCTCTGCTGCCTGGGTTACCTGGGCAATCTCGCCGAGCAAGGCCTGGGGCTGGCCAGCCGAGCCCACCAAAGCCAGCCGCTCCAGGTTCTGGAGGACTTCCTTCTTCTTCTCCGCCAGGGAAAGATGGCCACGCAGCGCCCGCTCTTGCCCCTGAGGGTGGCCAGCGGCCCTTCTCCGCAAGAGCTGTTGGTGGAGCTGCTCCTGCGGAAAAGGAGGCGGCAACTGGGACTGGTCACTAAGTGGCCGTTGTAAGTGGAAGATGACCAATGCAGCTCTAATCCAAACATTCCTGCCCAACCAGGGGATCCCACTTGTGTCTCTCTGCAGACAAGCAGCTCCTGTCACTCCAGCCCCAGCGCCGATTATTGACTGGCCTCTGTGGTCCAGTCCAGCTGTCCTGGGGGAGAGGGAGACCATTCCCCACAACAGGAAATGTGAAGGAAGACAGGCTTTTATTCTCTTCCAGTTCCAGAAATCCTCCAAAGGGTTCTGGCACCTCTCCCATCACCTCCAAGGCTTCCTTCCCAGAATCCCCTAACCACGGTGACTCCTGCCAGTGGCTTAGAGCCTCTGCAAGAGGGGAGGGGCCCTCCAAGCCCCTCAGGGCACACCCGCTTCCCCTGGAGGAATCCAGAGTGAAGCACCTGGGCAGACCCATCCAGACTCTGCCCGGAGGCGCCAGGCCCCTTCTGGGCAATCGGTGCCCCTGCTCATCGCTCCACCCACCTCCTCTTCCGATGCCTTTGAGTGCAGGATCTCAGCCAGGGAGTCTCCGGGCTGCGACTGGATCACGTCCACCAGCATCTGTTTGGTGCTTCATCGCAAAAAGAGAAAGGCAAGAGGGCACCGGTCACTATGGGCAGAGCGCAGGAGGTCCTCTCAGGCCGCGCAGCGGCACTCACGGCTGCCCAGCAGGAGGACTGGAAGAGGTCACACCACCTGAGCTCTTTTTGCTGTGATTCTAGACAATTTACTTGGAATTAATCCTGTTTTTCTACCAATGGGGAGAAGAGTGATTGTTTTCCCAGTTTAACCAAACTGTGACCCTCATGGAACAAAAAGGGGCATGTTCGAATTCCGCTCTGAGCTACCATTTGGTTAAGAACGGCTCTTCGTTAAGTCATAATTGTAATTCTCCTAATGAGTCTTCATCACAGTGCGAAGCACAGCCACAGGCATCAGGCACAATAAGGGTGTGAGGTGTTGAACGAATCTCAGCTTGCTGGCCTCGGCCTTCTCCGCCGGAAGGGGCCCTTTGCAGCAAGAGAGCTGAACTCTGCACATGGCAGCAGCTGCTTCTGCCCTTCGACCTGCTTGCATGCAAGCTTGGACTTGCCACTTCCCCCTGGCTTCCCCAATGACTTTACTTGTGGGAAACCGGTGGGAAATTGCACAGAGGTCCTTGCTTAATATAGCAATAGCAATAGCACTGTATTTATGTACCGCCTACCAGGGCTTTACAGCCCTCCCTAAGTGGTTTACAATGTCAACACATTGCCCCCAACAATCTGGGTTCTCATTTTACCCACCTCAGAAGGATGGAAGGCTGAGTCGACCTTGGAGCTGGTGGGGTTCGAACTGCTAAATTGCAGGCAGCTGGGAGCTGAATACTTAATTACAGAGTACAGCGCTCTTAACCCTCTGCACCACCAAGGCCCTTAACAACCACGATCATCCCTTAATGGTGGCCATGGGACTGCCGTTGCCAAGGATGCAGTCACGTGACATCATGCTTTACGGTCACATCTTTTAGTGGTAGTAATTCCAGTCCCAATTGCCATCGTTAATTGAGGGCTGAAGTCCCCCCCCCCCCCGGCTTCCTCTTTCGCTGAGGGTCTGAGCCACCCTTTGTGCTCCTGATCGTCACCCGCTCGCCATTCACGAGGTTCGAGGGGGAGGGAGCCGGAGCTGGGCCCGACCACCTTCCCTCGCAAGGGGGTGCAGCCACCCACCTCAGCCACAGGCCTTCAGCACCCGCTTCCCCCTCGGCTTCGGCGTCCACCCTGCCGTATCTGCCGCTGAGCGTGAGCGAGAGCTCCGTTCTGGAGAGTTGAGATAACGCGTCCTCCCAGGTCCCGTTCGCCCCCTGCCCCGGGCTGTGGCCTGCAAAAGGACAGCAATCCGACAGAGGAGCAAAGGAAGAAAGCAAGCCAGAGGCCCAACACTCTTTTGGCGCAGATGCTTGCATGGATGAGGGGAGCCTAAAGTATGGGATCCCAGCCGTACTAACTGAAGGACAGGAGCGAGGAGAGGCCGATAGAAGAGAATCTCTGTAGCTCAGGACTGAATCGTGAAGTCCCTGGTACTATCTGAGCTTGGTCGTTTTCTTGAAGACGTTTCAGTACCTAACTAGATAACATCATCAGTGCTAGAAGGGGTAGGGTTTGCTCTCTGTTTATGTACAGTGGCTTGCCCTGTCAGTGTTGGTGGGAATGTGGTTTTCTGCTTGGTAGTTCCTTGATTAGGTTGTTGAATTACTTGAGAACTACCAAGTCAGACCAACAATCCAACAGGAAACAACAGCAGAGCCAAAAGAAAGGCGGTCCTGGCATCAGCACAGAGCTGCCTGAGCCAAGGCCAGTTTCAAGCAGTTTGCTTGGGCACCAAATGAGGAAAATGGGCAAATGGGGCAGCTCTGTGGCTCCAATAGAGGGCCAGGGGGAGGTTGCAGTGGCCGGGGTCTCCTCAAGGACGTATGCCAGACTGAAGTGTCCCGAGAGGCCTCTTCTTACCCAGAACGGCTCAACCTCGGAGTAATTGCGGTCCCTGAAGTGTCCCAGCCCTGCTTTTGCACCAGCTGGCTATGGTGGTCTCATGGCCCCTCAGAAGCAGCCCCCCAAAACCGGGAGTTGGGCTGAATACAGCAGCCCCACCACTCTCTTGAAAAACCTGGTCTAGGATTATAAATGTTAAGGGCCCCATTTCTTGGCTTTGCTATTAGTTGATTAAACATCACGGCTGCTGTTTGTATTTATTTATTTTTGTGGACGTATTTACTGCTTTAATGTTTTTAATGTTTTTATAATGTTAGAATTGTAAGCCATCCAGTCACTTGGTTGAGTTGGGTGGCTACAGAAATTGAATGAATGAAATGGAGAAACTGAGACAGGAGAGACATGCTAGTCTCTGGCAGGCCAAAATTAGGAAGAGTCTGCCAGTACCTTTTCCAACTGGCAAACTTTATTAGGACTGTAAGTTCTTGTGAGCTGCAGCCTTTTATAAAACATGCAAATTGGAAAAGGTGCTATGGAGTCCTCCTCTTTTGGGCAGGAATAGTGCCCACTCCCACGCCAGTAGAGTACCGGGAGGGACTCCAAAGAGTGCCCATAGCTTACCTATCAACGAGGCAACGGTTGGCACTTCTCCAAGGTCTTGCAAAAGTTTGTGCAGAATGTCCTGGGGGTCGGGAGCCAGGGAGTGCTGGTGTTCCAGCAGCAACTGTGTTGTTGGCAAAGAGGAACGAGCAGAGTGAAGGATGTTCCCGGTGCCTTATTTACACCCCTTGCCTCTCAAAGAGGCCTCTCCGAATTGGGTAAAACAAAGATCATTTGGATAATCAAAATACAGTCTTAAAAATATGAATCAATGAAGGGATAAACAGAAATAAGATAACAAAGATGAAGAACCTGAGCAGCAAGAAAGCCATAGACAGTTACTCTAAATCAGGGGTGACCAACCTGCGGACTTCAACTCCCAGAATTCCCCAGCCAGCCAGTTGTTCCACAAGTCTTAAAGTGTCCAAGGTTGGACACCTGTCATAAACCAAATGGCTTTGTGGAAAAGAGATACAGCCAAGGGGGAAACTAGAGGGCAAAAGTGGGTTCAGGGTTCAGGTCTATAAAAACGATGGGCTTATTTAAAAGAAGCCACAGGTTGTTGGATTTTCACATGTCAAGCCATAAAGCCTGGCTTGCAAACTCATAAAATCACAAACAAGCCAGCCAGAGATTGGTTTGGCCTATGCACGAAAGCAATTATTTCTCTCCCCTTAAATCATATTTTTTTCTGACATTTGAGGTTTGCACCTTGTGGGTGTTGACCAGCTCCCCAACTGTTATATAGACCACTGGTTTAGTGATGGCCACCAGCTCTGAATATTTGTCCACATTAAATCTCTCTTCCGGTTCAGGGACCAAACAGGCAGCATTGATGAATGTTCTGGAAGAGATAGAAGGAAAAAACAAAAGAACATGGAATCATGGGAGTGGAAGGGACCTCGGAGGTCTTCTAGTCCAACCCCCTGCTCAGGCAGGAAACCCTACACCATTATCAGACAAATGGTTGTCCAGTCTCTTCTTAAAAGCCTCCAGTAATGGAGCACCCACAGCTTCTGGAGGGAAGCCGTTCCTCTGGTTTATTGTTCCAACTGTCAGGAAATTTCTCCTCAGTTCCAGGTTGCTTCTCTCCTTGATTAGTTTCCATCCATTGCTGCTGCTTCTTCCTTCTGGTGCTTTGGAGAATAGGTGGACCCTCTTCTTTGAAGCAACCCCTCAAATGTTGGAAGACTGCCATCGTATCACCACTGTTCCTTCTTTTCACTAGACATGGTGGGCCTCTTCCCTCCCTCGCAAACAGCCAAGA
This sequence comes from Pseudoxyrhopus heterurus, assembly GCA_032468235.1. NCBI lineage: Eukaryota > Metazoa > Chordata > Lepidosauria > Squamata > Pseudoxyrhopus > Pseudoxyrhopus heterurus. Next base: position 33,087 of record JANHJO010007085.1, on the reverse strand, counting down.
CCAAGATCTTTCATGGGGGAGGAGTGCTCTCTATCATACCTTCCAATATTTCATTCATTTATTTGAATTTGTTGCCTGCCTCGCTCCAAGGGACTCTTCGGGATGAGCAGACGGAAGGGCGTCACCCTTCCAGCCGCACCTTTTCCTTTGGCCAAAAGCTCAAGCGAGCCACAGGCTGAGCAGGGGGACTAGATTATGCGCTGCCCGCATAAGGTGGGCCCTGGGGGAGACTCCCAGTGAACAGGTCAGGAATGCCAACCCAGACATCCAAGAGCTGCGAATGGGGCAGCAGTTCCATCGCACTCAGAGCGGGGAGGAACACTCTCTTGCTCCTCTTCAGGGTTTGGGAAGGAAAGATGAGACGGGCGTTTCATCTCCTGACTAACCTGAATTTCTGGTGCGTTTCCTCCAGGTACTGATTTACCACGTTCAAGTGGCTGTTTTCTCCCTCGAACAGCTGGTTGGCAGCCGCGTGCTGCAGGATCTTGGCCACTGAGGCCAAATTGCGCCTCTGGTCGGGGTGCAGGGGGGCCCCAGCAGAGAAGTCCACCACATCAAAGCCATCGGGTGCCACCACCGCCGGGTTCATGAAGCGATAGTAGAGCAGGTTGCCCACCACCTAAGACGGGAGGGGGCAGGTCTCACTCCAAGAAGAAAGGCTGTACATGGGCAGCCCATCGTTTCTGGCGGGGGGGGGAGTGTGCTGACCGGTCTTCTGCTGGTCCCCCCATTCCCAGGGCTTAGGAACTTGGAGAACATCGAGTCAAAATACTGGCCCTCTTGCGAGCTGCTGCGATGGGGCTGGCCAGGGACAAAGGGGCACGACCGTTTCCTTGAGGGAGCCTCTAAAGGCAGCTCCAGGGATCTTGGCAGCCATAGAGCACAGAAGGGGATCCCCGAAGGTTAAATCAGGGCAACTGGACTAACATCCCCTGGACTGTCCCTGGGGGTCCCATGTGAGGACTCACCAGGTTAAAGTTAGTTTTCAAGGCCAATCAAATCGAGAGGGTGGTGTGACTTGCTGTGACATTTGTGCTATCTTTACACAGTTTTCAGAGTTGTCAAAAATAATCTTTTTGGAGACCAGGACAGATGGAAACAGCTGTGAATCTCTGCCCTGTAGCCCCCCAACCTTTGGCGCACCAGGGACCAGTTCTGTGGAGAGCAGCTTTTCCACAGACCAGAGGGTTTCGCATGCATCCCACGGATGGGGATCGTTCATCTGTGCAGACTGGCCTGGTGCCGGCCTACAGACCGGGTGTTGGGGACCCCAACCCAATGTGATGTCATAAAAGAGCAGACCCCAAGAGGGAGGGCCAGTTCTGCTTTTGTGCCCTGCCCCCCCCCCCCAGGCTCCAGACCTTGTAGATCTCTCCCTTGGAGGCATCTGGAAACTTCTCAGTCAAGGTTGCCTTCAAGACTTTGGCCATGTAGCGCATCCCATACCTGAAAGGAAAGCCAGATTTTATTCCTGGGTAGGCAGGAAGTAGCCCCCTCCCCAAGACACAGCCAAGAGAAAAGGGTGGAGAAAATGGGCACCCTGCATGATCAAAATGGGGTCCATCTGTGACCTCCCCTCTCCAGTATGGAGCAATTCGATGGAAGGGTAGTTTTGGCGAACATTAATCTGATGGGTGTGAAAACTGTCCTCTCTCTCTCCAAAAGGTTGCGGTTTTTATTTATTCATTTAGCGTACAGCATCTACGGACTCATCTATCACTTGATATACAAATTTAGTTTAAACAGAGCACCAGCATAAATATCTGTACAATATAAAAGATAACATATTAAATTAAAACCATAATAAGGTTTTATAAGGATGCTGATGAGGAAGGGGTATGTGGGGCAGGCAGAGGTCCCATCTAGCTATGATTTTGCCTTTTCTCTTTCCTTGACTCAGTTTACCCCACAGGGTTGTTGCAAAGGTAAATTGCAAATTGAAGTGTCTTCCCTTTGCAGGAAGTGTGCGCACATACGTCCTCCTGGATATGGATTTATATTTTAGCGCAATGCCCTGCAGAGTTGTTGCTTAAACCCAGGGCCAGTAACGTTGCAGGGGCTGCGTGGCCTGAAACAGGCGTCTTTTGCCATCTTGCCTAAAATCTCAGCCCGTCTTTTCATCTGCCAGCCCAGCGGATGCCCCGCCTGAAGCTTCGCAAGAGCTAAGACGGTGCTGCCAACTCTAGCAGGATTTCACTGTTAAGGCCTGAAACCGCATGACATGGTGGCCATTTCCTAGCACCAGCAGTTTTACTTCCTGCCGGATGGGGCAGATTGGAAGCCAGGTGCCAACCCCAGTGTGGCAGCAGAACAAAAGAGACACGGCACTAAATCCGTACGGGATCTTGTCCACCGATGAGAGGATGGCTGAGAGAAACTTGTCTGCCAGCACCAGGAGATGGCCGAGGGAGACGTCCAGCCGCCTCTGGACCTCTGGGTGGCCGAGGGCTTGTTGTGGGGTGACGTTGTACGGCAGATGGCTGGGAGAGAAAAAAACAGTGGCAGCAACTGAAGACAACAGAGTGTCATCATGTTTGCCGTTTCTACCTCCCACAATTGAGTCAGTGTCAGTTTGCCTCATGCAGAAGACAAGTTGTAGGTGCCTGCCATGGCCCCGTTTCTGCTCCCCTCCCTCCTCCTCACTTTCTCTCCATCCATTCCACAAACCGGCCTGGGGCCTTCCCCAAGACTCACGAAGGGAGACAGAAGCACCCCCAACCCTATTCACTTCTTTGCTTTTTATTACAAAGGACATAAAATCCAATCTCTCTTATAATGTGTGTGTGTGTGTCCGTCCTGTTGCTCCAGCCACCCTGTAGTCTACACAGGGTACCGTGGGCTCCTGGAGTCTCAAGCCCAGAATCCCCCCTCCGGGATTCGTCACCCCGCCCAGTCTCAGTGGAGAAATGGCCGCTCTGGCTGCCCACCTCTTCCGTCCGCTCTGGCACTCCATCTCGTTGATCCACCCCCTGTAGATCTCCACAGGGCTGGTACGAATGCTGAGGCTCCTGTTCTGAAGAACCTCCTGCACCGGCTCTGCCAGGATCTGGCGCAAGGCGTTCTGCCCACGGGCGTTGCGGTAAAAGCTCACCACCATGCGGATCACCGTGGGGTTCCCTGTGAGGATCTCCCGCAGCTGGGTCACTTTGGACCTGGGAGGAAGACAGAGGCAGCACCTCGGATCTGGCAGGAGGGCAGCCCTTCTGTGGCCGGCATCGCTTTGTTCCAGAACAACATCTCGGCATGTGCAAGGGGACAACAATGTTAGAAGAATAGAATAGGAACAGAATAGAGCTGGAAGGGACCTTGGAGGTCTTCTAGTCCAGCCCCTGCTCAAGCAGGAGAACCTAAACTATTTCAGATAAGTAGCTATCTAGTTTCTTCTTAAAAAAAACTCTTTCTGGAGGCAAGTTGTTCCCCTGGTTAATTGTCCTCCCTGTTAGGAAGTTTCTCCTTAATTCCAGGTTGTTTCTCTCTTTGATTAGTTTCCATGCATAGTTTCTGGTCCTGCCTTCTGGGCGCTTTGGAGAATAATTTGACCCCCTCTTCTTTGTGGAACATCATTTCAATGTTAAATGATGCAGCTTCCCCTTTGACTTTGCTTGTCGGAATCCAGCTGGAAAGGTCGTAAAAAGGAATCATGTGATCCCAGGATGCTGCAACCATTGTAAATATGCGCTGGTTGCCAAAGCATCTGAATTTTGATCATGTGATTGTGGGGATGCCGTGGCGGTTATAAGCGCAAGGACCAGTTGTCACGTCTTTCAGTGCCGTTTTAACTGTGAATGGTTGCTAAACAAATAATTATCAGCCGGGTATATTCAGTGCTGGGCCCCGAAATCAGTAAACCTCAGCAGACGTAAACAAAATCATACTTAAATAAAGAACAGACTAAGCTAGAAGCCCTCACATTAGCAGGTAAGTTGCATAAGTCCACAGGGGATAAGTACCAGGAAAGGGATAAGAGCACAGAGCCCCCCAGCCTCTCGCTGGCCAACCTGCGTGATAGGAGGGCACGGCCGTTCCTTTCCTTAACCAGCTGTTGCTTCTCCTATTAAGGTCTGCAGGAAAAGGCGAAGCAAGACGTGTAAACCATCCTGACAAATGGCTCCCTGGTCTGCTAACCTCTGTCTTGTCCATAAAGACTCCATAAAGAGTCTTCCACCAAAGGCCATTCAGTGCCCTAAACTGTCCAGAGCCACCAAGGGAGCCTGGCTGTTCTCGTGGGGGAGAAGCAGGGAGGGAGAGCCCAGGACTTACGTGATCTCCTCTTGCAGGGCGCGCTGGAAGAGCTGGAGCAGGAGGTAAGCCTCTCTGGGGCTGGAGGCGTAATTGTAGAGGCTGAAGACCACCGACTCCATGAACTTGGTGGACTTGTTGGGCGGCATCTGCATGAGCAGCCTGGCCAGACACACAGGCTGAGTCTGGAAGGAGGGAGGGAAACAGCAGGGAAGGGCTATCACTGTGCCAACGGCTTTCCTGGACTGGGTGCCACATCCGCCCGCCCTGGCTAAGGAAGATCAGGCGGAGCAGAGAACCAGATTCCCAGGGCACAAAGCACAACCCTTGGTGGTGCATTTGCCCAAGCTCAGTTGTAATTTGATCAAGAATAATTTACACAGATCGCAAGACTTAATTCTTAACAAAACAAAGATTAAATATCTCGATGTTGCCTCTTTGATCTAATATTGCTCTGAGGATTCTTGTTCGATTTTACACAACCTATACATTTCTTTATTCCTTTTTTCATCATGGCCGTGCTAATATATGTTTTAAAAAAGAGGTGCTGCACAGGTGACAAACGAGGGGTCCCGACTGTAGCGATGGTCGCACGCCCATCCTAAAGCAGATGTTGCCTGATGTTACCCAGGAGTGGCCCCAACTGAGAAGCTCCGTGTCGGGTGCAATGCAGCGAGGGAAGCTTTGCCTTCCACAAGGTGTGTTAGTCCGAGACCAAGAGGTGCCGCCCACCTGCAGGTGGTAGAAGAGCTGCTGATAGGCCTCCAGCGCCTTCCGCTTCTCCTTGCTGAGCGCCTTCAGCCCGTTCTCCTTGCTGCCGTCCATCCTGCTGGAGAGCTCCTCCTTGTTCTTCTTGGTCAGCTTCTTGCAATGCGACACCACCTCCTGCCACGGGGAGAAGCCGGACAATGGCACAACCCCCGCCTCCAGCTCCCTCCCCACTCCGTAGGGCGCCTGAGGCCCCCGGAGGAAACAGGGTGTCCCAGAATGGGGGCTCAGGGAGGGTGCAGCAGGGAGGACACACGAGGGTCCATTTCGACAGGTACCCCACCCACCTACCCCCACGGCAAGAGAAAGCTAGCTGAGAAGCAGCTTTGGAAGAGGCAGGCAGAGGCGATGCTGGCAAGGGGGACATCTCTGTCACTAGCCAAGAAATGGCCACCTGGCATTTGCTCCGCTGCTCAGTAAGGGCCACTTCCAGCTTTGGGTGGAAAGGTCAAGGACAGGATTATTCAACCTTGGCCATTTTCAGATGTGTGGACTTCAACTCCCAGAACGCTGCATGGCTGGCCATGGAATTCTGGGAGTTGAAGTCCACACATCTGAAAGTGGCCGTGGTTAGGACAATCTGGTCTAGGAGGGTTAAGCCCTGGTCTCCTCTTCCTTCGAAGGCTAAAGCCTGCAGGTTAATTCCTACAGCGCGAAATATTTACTTATTGCTACTGCGTGATTTTATTTGACAAGGCAGCAACTTTCCTCCCAAACTGGGGAAAGACCAGTTTCTAACCAAAGAAGGCCGGGCACCTGAATTCCTGCCCCTGCCTTTATGGGTCTGCTGGAACTCCTGCGTAGAAGCCAAGCGGCTTCCATCGGCTCTGAGGACGCCCAGAGCCTCCTCCCCAGCTGGAAGCAGAGCTCTCTTCCGTCCCCTCCTGACCTGCAGGGTGATCCTGTTCTTGACCAGCAATCCAATCTTGATGTCCATGAGGTTGAGGTCGCTCTCCAGCTGCTGGTTGGAGCGGATCCCCCTGACCAGCTTCTCCTGGAGCCCCAGCAGCTCCGCCTCCTCCTGGTAGTCGCGCTGGCTCTGCTCCAGCAGGTGGGCGAAACGCCGGATGACGCTGAGCGGGGGGTCCCTGCTGTGCACTGGCAGCCCAGAGAGCGCAGAACCAGCCATCACCCTCACTGCCCATCAGGAGCCCCCAGAAGCTTTCCCCACTTCAGGGCAGAGGAGGGCTCCGTGGTGACCCATTCAGAAGATCCTCCAGAGCACAGCCGGACCCACAGACCAGGCATTTCCTTGGTGCTCACATACCCATCTTGAAGTGGGAGCAACAATTCCCACCAAGTTTGGGAAGGAGGAGCACAGCCACGCCCCACCCCAAGCAAAGACTCACCCAGCATCCTATAATCCTCTCTTGCCTTGTTGGCTCGGACGAAGGCCTGGATCTTGACCACAGCTGCAATCTGTCAAAGAGGCAGGACAAGAGACCGCCTGCTTAGAGCCTGGCCGGGGCCCCTTTACCAGCTCACAGAAGCACAGAAGGGGGGAATCAGGTCAATTCACCCCAACTTAGCTTGGTGTGAACCTGGTTGGGTAAATTTAGTGATTTTTCAAGGATTTTTCATCATAAGACAGCTGTCCGGATGGGCTGAGAGTACAACTCCCAGAATTATCAGCCCAGGAAGGGGGAATGAAAACAGTCACAGCAGATTTTCTGCCATTCTCAAGACCTCCGAGAGGCGGCAGAGTCGCCCACAGAGAGAAGGATTGTGGGGAACAGTAAAAAACCTGATCACTTGGATCATGTTGATCCCAAAAAGCTGGCTATGAAAAGCTGCTTGCTAAAACGTTGACTGCTCCAATCCATTTCCTTTTCCCTGATGTGAGTGGCATCCCTGCACATCTGGAGCGCAGAGGTTGGGGAAGATGAGTGACAACAAAAGTGGTAACTTTATTTAGAGACACATTAATTGGAGAAGCAGAATGAAGCCTCCACATTCAGGAGCAACCTGAGGATGGAAATGCCTGCAGAAGGGCTTGCTGGAGGCATCTGCTGGTCTCTTCTGGAAAGACCCCCTCCCCCCAAGCAATTTCTTAACAGTCGGGACAGAAACACTCACGTTCTTCCTGAAGTAGCGCAGGCGTTCCAGGTACCGTTTCCGGGCAAGCCACATCCGAACCCAGGACTGAATCTGGCGCAGCAGAGACAGCAGAGGGAAAGCAAAACCATTGGCACCTCACGGGGAAGCCCAGCCCCCCAGTCCCCCCCCCCAACTCACTTTGATTGCAGCGGCTGTGTTCCTCCGCAAGTAGCGCATCCTCTCCAAGTAGCTTCTGCGTTGCAGGTGCCCACGCCAGGCGGCCTGGGGGCAGAGGGCAGAGGTGACCCTCCGATCTCTGGGGCTCTCCCCTTGGCCCAGCCCTTCCTTCTCCCGTGGCCTTTCCCAGCCTTCTCCACAGACTGGAGATGGGGGGGGGGGTTCTTCCCCTGAAGCAGAGGCAGGTGCCCCCACCCCCAGGCCTCCAGCCAGGCAGAGGCGGCAGCTGGTGCCCAGCCGGTCTGGGGCTTCTGACAG
>JANHJO010007079.1:329481-340632 GCA_032468235.1 Pseudoxyrhopus heterurus | reverse complement strand
CTCTCTCTCTCTCTCTCTCTCTCTCTCTCTCTCTCTCTCTCTCTCTCTCTCTCTCTCTCTCTCTCTCTCTCTCTTACTATTATAAATAAAACAAATTTAAAAATAAATCTTTTAAAAACCAGATTATGAAGAAAACTGAGTGAAGGTGCAAGGAAATGTTACATATTGGTAAAAAGTCACTGCTTGCCTGCTGGATTTTTTAAACTGGTTTTCACAACATTCTCTTCAAGATGTATCTCTGGATCATTAATGGCTTGCTTGAAATTAACGACTGTGTCTTGGTTGGGAGTAAACTTAGAACTTCATTCCCAGGCTCTACACACTGATATAACCAATCGATCGATCTGCACAGTGTGGATGATCATCTGACAGTGCAGCCTGCAAGCTGGCTCATAATTTTGGAGTACAATAAATCACCTGTTTTTTCACCCTCCCCCCTAACTGGAGCTTTGTCAAGCATCTGACAGTCTACACAAAAGTGCTGACAGACTGGGAGTTTCGGTGCAGGCCTGGAGTAGAGCATGCCCCTTCCTGTGCTGACAAAACTTTGAAACCAATGTTTCAAAACCCAGCTTTTATATAAGATTAATGTAACATTTCAACAGCTGATATGTTATAAAGATTACTTTTCTCCTCTCTTCTGCTTTCTTCTACTAATAATTATAACTTGGAATAAGAACCTGAGGCTATCACACAAGACCTTCATACCACATTTCCACAGAAGAGTTCTGAGGAATGTTGAATCCTGCACCTGAAATGGTCCCATCTTCATGCATTTTGCAAACAAAGGTGGATATAAATTATTCCCTAAGTGTTTAGTCTTGTGATCTTACCTTGCTGCACTCTACGTCAGTTTTAAAAATTAGCGGCTTAGAAAACTATTCCAAGAAACGCTTAAAATGCAGAGGAAAAAGAAGTGGAGGGGGAAAGGGTTATATGTCATTATTTAATTTTCTAGTCTTGACTGAAAATAATCAATGGTTTCAAATTCTGAAACATACTGATAATGCCTCTCCACATCTGAAGCCTGGGACAATTGCACCCTTCCCTCACTAAAGGAGGTGGTGATCCTGTTCTCTTCTACCAAAAAAAGAGAGAAAAGTTGCTTACCTGATGGGAGAAGCCTTTCACCACTTGTCTTTGTTTAAGGTTGGTCTCGCCATCAAGATTTGCTGTCTCCAAGTAACAGATCCTGTTCTGATCAGAGGAGTAGAGCAGTAGAATATCAGCAGGAATGACCTCATTGCACTGCAGCTGCACAAAGTCTCCCACTTGAACATCTTTCCAGCACTTTTCAATGTAGGTGTTTTGGCTCCTGTTACGAGAAGATGCACCATCAGTTAACAATCTGTGACTGCCCTACCAATGCATGGAGCACCTCTTTTCTTTAGGGCACAAGAAAGCATTTTGTTTAAAGACATTTTTTTTAATGCAAGTGGATTTATGGGGAAAGCAGATTCATTCATTCATTCATTCATTCATTCATTCATTCATTCATTCATTCATTCATTCACTCATCCATCCATCCATCCATCCATCCATCCATCCATCCATCCATCCATCCATTCCATTTATATGGCCATCTATCTCAACAAGTGACTCTGGGTGGAAAAAGAATCTTAAAATATATTAAAAAACAATTGCTCAGTTAAATACAGAAAGTGAATCATATCAACTTTCACAAGCAACCAGATGCTTTGAAAGTTGATACTATATCATTGATATCTCTACTCAGAGGGATTTCCTTAGTCCATATATTTAAGTTCAAGGGGATCAATAAGTTATCAAGTAGTTTTCAAGGAGAAGGACAAATCTAAAAAAAATGTTTAGTTAATCTATATTGTCATATAATGGTAAAATTGGACTAAAATTTCAGGCATATCTTTTTCCTGAGGTCAACAGAGTAGTAACATTTTAGAATAGATTACTGATAATAAAGATTTTTTTAAAATCATTTGAGATTGCAAAAATGTTTTGAGTTGTCTTAAGCTGTAAGATGACAGTGTATAAAATTAAATAGCTTTTGTTTTCACAAATGCAGTCAAAACACATTAGCCTCATCTAACTTTCTTAACTTATTGTCAACACTGAAAAGTGTTCCCACGTTACTTATTTAGATTTGTTATAGCCACCCACTTCAGTCTTCTCTATATATGTATTGTAAAATATTTATCTTTAATTTTTGCAGCAATCATTCCCTTATTTTTCCTTATCCACAGACTTGTTTCATGTCACTTTTCCATCACATATTTTTCCCATCCTTCCCACTAGCATAATTCCATGATAATGTGTAACACATTATTTTTCACTCTGTTTCAAATGACTCCCATATCTTTTTCTTTATGTCTGCTGGCCATTTATTCAATTTATTTACTAATACTTTTTTTAACAGAACTCATACATCCTCTTTATTATATTTTTTTTGTTTCTTTCTCTTTTTCTCTCCACCTTCTTATAGCCCATCTTTCTAGTTTTCCACCAAATTCTGTTTTTCCAGCTTTCTTTTTTCTGCATTGGTCCACCAGCAGCAAGATTCCTAGCTACATCAAGGACACCATCCAACACTGTATCGTCTTTACTTTATCCTGTTATCTATCCGGTTTTTAAAATAAAATAAAATAGGAAAGTTGTTTGTTGTTGCCTTTGCTGTTGTCATTCAAATGACCATCCAATTCCAGTGTACATTGCTGCTGTCTGATAGTGATGCTCGCTTGTTTTAGTGGGCTGTTGGGATGACCTTCTTTACTTGGTTGACTCTACCTGGGGAATATACTGCCATATGCTCCCAGTACTTTTTGCTCATCCCTCTCAGGAATGCTCCATTCTCCCAACCATAATGACCCATTTTCTTTGGAAATGATCCAATCAGTCATGCTTTTAGATTTATATTTATTCTTTTGATATGCATATATATGAATCATTTTATATTTAAAACAGGCATTTTTTAAAAAAGCAGGTAACCATAGATTCCCATTCTCATTCTTTCTTGGGTTTCTGAAAGGCACAGTCACGTTATTTGCATTCCCATTCCTACCAGCTATTCATGTCACCTCACAGAATAATGTTTTCATCCAAATAACTTTCATTCATAATGCTGTATTATTTCCCCCAAGATGGTTCTCCAGTTCTTCTATAATCACCATTCACCAGAATTTAATTTGCAACTGTCACCATTCAATGGATTCCTATTTTTATATGCAACCCCCAACAATTAATATATTTTAGCACTTTCATTCCTAATTAAGCCTGCTCTTGCTCCCATTCATGTATAAATCAACTCCATTTCAATAAAAAACCATTCAATCTTTATTTGGACCTATTGCATCCTTCTTTTCCCTTTTAGTTTCAACTGTATACACACGATATTCTTTCATTCTTCCATTTCATTTGTTAATGCCTACACTTTGATGTTTAGCCCTCTTACATTCCAAGTCACAAACTTTTATATGCCCTGATCTACATCACATGGATTCATAGTTATTGGCCTTTGCTGGTTACCATGGCCTTGATTACCTGAGACTTTCACATGATGCTTTTTAATAAGGGAAGGAAAGAGCAATTAGTCATAGTCATGCCTGGCCACATACAGCATTTCATGCCAATTAAAAGGACAGTAGTGATTAGTTTTGGTATACTCTGCTCAAGGATGTTTTTGCTATCCTACGCAAATTAGGGCACCTAATCAATTGTGGCTTGAAGTCAAGCATGGTATTGCCTGGTGGAGCAGCGGTTAGAATGCAGTATTGCAGGCAAACTCTGCCAACAGCCTGGAGTTCAGTCCCAATGGGGATTAAGATAGACTCAGCCTTTCATCCTTTTGAGGTCAGTAAAATGAGTACCCAAATTGTTGGGACAATATGCAAAAACGTAATGCTAACATTATAAACCATCTAGAGAATGCTGTAAAGCACTATGGGGCGATATACAAGTTCTAAATGCTATTGCTATGGCCCTGAACCATCAATTAGGAAATACATATAGTGTACAAACATATCTGGATATAATCTTTTGACAGTTTACCAAAAAACCCTGAGCTGATTAATTGAAACTGGCATTTTAAACTCATCGTACCAGGTAGCAAGTAAATACTCCTTAAGATGGCTTTCTACAACCAGGGTAACTAGTGAATTGAGGACATGTGAGTATTATAAGAGAAGAAACACTTGGAGAAAAACTTTTCACTCTTCATGATAGACGAGACAGAAAGAACTGTGTTCATGGGTTGTATGGGGCTTTATATATTCAACACCAGCACCTGGAATTTTATTTGGGAGACCACAAGTAACCAAAGAGGTTAAAAACAAGGTAGGTTCCATGTGGTAGGAAACAATCTAGATGCCATGCTGTTACTATCTGAAACCTCCAAATTCCTTGAAGAGAAGCCCCATCTACAGTGTATCATGGTAATCTAAAACATTTTTTTCCAAGGCAGAAGTCATTATCATTGGGCTAGTTCTGTGACTGAAAAGGTTCATCCATCTAAGATAACAAAGTATGTTTCATGCACAGATGCCAAATTGATATTCTAAGAGAAGTCTAAATCTAATACCAGTAACACCCTAAACTCTATATCGATTCCCAAATGAGAAACACAAGATAATTGAGAAAACATTTAACACTAGTTCCCTGGTCAAAGAAAACATTTATTTACATTTCAATTGTATATTTCTCCAATTGTTTATTGATCTTAGACACTTTCTGGGCATTTCTTGCAATCCAATCAAATAGACGAAAAGGAAAAATATAATCTATATATTAGCTGGCAGAATTTTCGAACTTTCAGAATTCGTATACCTTCAGTTAGCCTAATAAAGTTTTCGATTTTTCATGTTAAACCCAACTACTTTTGCTTTATATCAAAATACCAGAGACAATTTACATTAAACACTTGGAATGATTACCCTGACATTTTCAGGCCAATAGAGCAAAAGTCTCCAATGTTGCTTTCTGGAAACAATCTACCATATAAGAATGGAACTCTAGCTTCTAGTTCTCCAATATTCTATTAGAAAAAACCCGTAATTCTAAAGTCTTCTCCCAGTGCAAATAATGATCCAGGACAACCAGTATGGTTTAAAAAGATAACCAGATTAAAACAATTTTATAATCTTCATTGAGGAATGCAGTCTTGCCCCTGAGTTCTCATGAATTCAACTTCCTTTATTACCTTCCTTTCTCAGGATCAGTTGTGAACATACCACAATTGATCTAGATCGCACAATGCATGAAGCCAAAACCCACATTTTTAGCAACAATAGCTGAGTTCAGAGAGCATATTGTATATTAAGATCAAATAAAATCATATTATGTTTAGTTTGATGAATATATTTCAACATGAAGCTTCCATAAAACTCTCTACATGCTGTTTTGGTAGTGATAACCATTACGTTATACCAAACAATAATACTGATTATTATTATTATTATTATTATTATTATTTTGAGTTTTGTTGGAAATAGGGGTAGATAGTGTAGAGAACTTCGTCATGTTTTTCATTTTATAACTATTTTATTTTAGGGCATGTACTTTTTGTTCCATCTGGCTTCTTTAATTTTGCTTGTGTTTTCAAGAAATTTACAGTGTCTCAAAGCTAGAAATGTTTAATAGGAAATGAAGATGGTGATTGCCTATAGAATAGTTCTCATACTGGAGTGAGTGGATCCCATATATTTTATACCCATAATTTGATTGTTCTCAACCTGGATTTATGAAAGAGGGTTGGATCTACTTCTGATTCAATGCATTTTGCCCAAGTCCAGTCAGGTCCAAATGAATGACTCCCCCTTTCTTTTTCCCAAGAAGAACTGATCTTTTAGAACTGTGCTTTTAGAAAACACAGATCTTATTAGGCTGATTTTCTTTATATTCCTTGCAGCCTTGCTTTGGTTAGGACATGTGGCAAAAGAGAATAAGAAAATTGCTAAATTTTCTTATTCTCCCAGATGACTGAAAAGCACAACCAGTAGGAATTTGTGAAGACAATTTAAATCCAGTCTAACATGACCCACACTGTGAAGAACAACTGCAAGGGCGTTGCTAGCATTCTCTTTTTCTGTTTAATGAGCAAAATCAATGTTCAAAATGAGTGTGATGTCTTCAGGAACAGTTTGGTCATATGCTAAGATGTGGAAAAAAAATCTTCTATAGATATGTACATTCAAACATTCATTGTCTATTGAGAGAACACCTTTTCTCCAAAATCTGCATTATACAAAGCACTGGAACCAAAAGGTGTGGTACAGGCAATGATTGAAGAGGCACCTGGCTTTTCCAATAATGGAATTGCATGTAAATTGAAGTTTTGGCAAGAAGAAGAGCCTGTCTCCCTGATAAATATTGTACCTTCATTAATTCATTGCTTGGAGTTATTTCAGTGTTGCAGCATGTTTATTAATAACATTATGCAAATCAATTCCATTTAAGATGAAGCCTTGGTTAGCCTTTTGCAAGGTAAAATTTCAAGATCAGCTGAAGACGAACATGGTGTTAGGACATTAATAAACTTTTCTAAGAGAAATCTCACAACTGCCTGTGAAGATTTTTCTTAAATATTAGAGGCTCTGGTTTAGGAACTAACTGCAAATGTGTAAAATAAGCCCAGAGCATTAGACATAAATAGTGAGAACCAGTCACTTTACGAGGGAAATGGGCAGCATAAAAATTTAATAAACAAAATAATAAAATAAAATACTTCCTCATTTGGTGCCATGATGTTAGGCTTCAGGTTTTTTTTGTTTTTTGTTTTGCTTATAAGGAAGAATGACTAGGAGCAAAACTAAAATAAACTTTCTTTTTATAAAAGCAGTGATGAAATGATCTTAAGAAGGTTATAAAAGAACTTTCATTAGAAGCATCTTCCAGGAACACTTCAAAATAAGAAATCATATGTAAGATGAATTCAACTGGCATTCTGTGGATCCCAATTCATAATATTGTAGCAGTGTGTGAAAAATCCTTGTATTCCAAACAGATCCAGGATATGTGAATATGTACTGTATGTAAAATAGTCAAGCTATGGGAAGCACCATTTAAATATGTTATCAATATCTTTAAACCTGACCTGGTAGAAAATGTGATAGAAGAGTACTGCTAAAAACAATTATAAAGGATCTCATCTATTTTACAAACTTTCAACTTTTTATCACAAGTTTTCCTTGTAGCCAATATAATTAATTTTTAAGAAAAATAATGATTTGATGTATGCCTTTGTCACCTGAAATTGAAAAAAAAATCTAAATTCAAGGTGTTCTGATACATCAAGGCAATTAAGATGTTCTGATGCATCCTTAACACATATCTCTACGGAAATGTTGAAGGACAACAGTATGGAAAATTCCAAGTGACTACCATCTGGAGGTATGGAAAGTTCCAAGTGGCATCAGGAGCTAAATTAAGTGCCCCTATTCAACTAGCCAAAATTCATCACTTGCCTTAGGGAAAGCAGTTCCCATCCACTAGTTCAGCTTCCTGTAATTTTGAGTTTAGGTCAGAGCCCTGAGGCAAATCTGAGTAAGGGGAATCATCAAAATTTGTTGCCACTGAAGAAAATATTTGTTTTACTCTTCTCTTATGTGGCAAGGAAGCAGAGACCTTGTCTAATAGTATGGTATTCAAATATACACCTGTACACTATCATTTCCTAGACTTTTATCTGAAATTAAGTTCCATACTGGTGCCAACTTTCTGTTTGGATGACAAATAGTAACAAAGAACGTTCCACTCTTAGCTGGACATTATGACAGGCCACAGTTTGGGTATTTTAACCTTGCAAAGAAATAAAGGCTTTATGGTAAATGCTTATGGAAATGCTTTCCCATCCTTACTAAAAATATATCAGAAATTGGCCTATTAGCCATTATACTACAGAGCCTGGGAGGCCTAGGAAAAAATTTGGAATTTAGTGAGTTAATCTAAATTTAAAGCAGGATATAGAGGTGAAGATAGAGATGATAGAGATATGGGCAAAATTCAGATTAACACTTCTCCATTCTTTAGAAACTCAGGAATAAAGTACAGATAGTAATAAAATTCTCTTTTCCTATTTCTAAGAGCACTAATAGGGACAATAATATGGATCTGTGCCACTAAAAGGATGTAATTCAGATATCATGATGTCAGGATCCATATCTAAAGATGAAATGTTCCTCACATCGTTCAGTGGTTCACTCACACAAATTCAATTCCAACTTTTCTTCTTGATTCTTCATGATTTACAGGTAAAATAGGTAAATTACAACCAAACTTGGGGAAAAAAAATCTCACTTGCTGTCTGTAAGGCAGCACAAGAAACCCAGTTCAAACTTTTGGTTTTGAATTCTGGTATGTATGTAAAGCACTGTTGTGTGACTCATCATTGACCTTATTTTGTGTGGGTGACAAAGTATGGTGACCAAGGAAGTGAGAGAAGGAATTGTAATTCCAGAAGGATGAAGGAAGGAGGAGAAGGAATCTCTGAGGCCTTAGGGATATCTCTGGTGGATGGTTTGTGGTTTGATTGTGGTGTCTGAACTAGGCCAGCGTCCCCATGAAATTTTTTAGCTTCCTCAATAGTCCTCCTTTAGGCCAAGAAATTAAGAACAGAAATATAATAATAAACTAAATACTAGCAATAATTATATATTAAATATTACCTTTACAATGGTTGTAAGAAAAGAAACATGATTATCAAAACCTGACAGTTCAGTAAATAATAACAACAGCACAGATACCATTTTTCAAAAACCAAGAGATGGACTACTCAAAGTATTTACAGAAACTGTACACATATTTTGCTCACTGTTCTGATTTTACTAAATGTTTATAGGTTCTGACTAGCAATCTGATTAACAATATAAAAGGGTCGCTATGTATACAACAGCTGTGGAAAAAAACAGAACAAAAACAAAACACGTCGGGAATCATTTAGAAAGGATCAAAACCTGAAATTGTCAAAACTATAAACTCAATTCTTGGCTATTGTCTTTGCAATGAACACTGCATCTCTATGACAAGTTTAGTTTGGAACAGGGAAAGAAGCAGAAAAAAGCAACCTGGGTGGAGTTTCTAGAGAAAATTTCACTCTCTTAAAATATTTGCTTTCATGGACTTAGCTAGATTATTTAACCCAAAGTTGTGTTAGTAGTAAATAATATTGGATAATATTTGAAGGCTCATTAAAGTTGCTTCTGAAACCTCCCCAAACTGCATCCCAGAATGTATTTACCTGCTGTATACTAGGCAGCCCATGCTATTGATCTCCTTGTCCAGCTTGTATCTCCGGAAGTCTTCCCAAGCATCTTTAAGAGCAGTGATGGCCATTATAACACAGACGGGCAATACAGATATTCCTGGCTCAAAGACATTGACTATCGGCACGAAATTAAGAACAACGATGGCCACAAAATATATATTGGCAAAGTGGTGAAACTGTTCAAAAACATTTTTAGGGATAAAAGACAATAATGTGTATCGGGTGGTCTTGATTTTGTTGCCTGCATGATGTCTGTTTGGATTTTCTTTCCACTTGGCTTCGAAGAGCAAGTTCGACAGCACAACTCGTTTAGTTTCTTCATTCCTTTCCCCTCTCCTTCTCCTCACAGATTCCACACTCTCAGTCTCTGAGACAACACTCTGGCAGCACGGTCTTCTGAACCAATGTATATCCCGTAGGAATGTTACTGAGCACATTTCCCCGACATCTTCCTGCCCCTTTAAAGCTACACTTAAAGAATTAAAACACAAACTGTTCCAGTTGGTTTCTTCCAGGGAGAAGTGTCAGGCTGAATTTAATTGAGCCAACTCCTTTTGCTTGCTTTAGTCAACACCTGTTGAAACACAGAGGTGTCATCCTTCTGCAAACCAGTTTTGCTGCCCTCAAAAAGAGTGATCCTGGGTCCTAGTGCCTGCTTTGCTGCTGATCTGGATTTTTTTTTTCTCGGCTGTACAATGACACTGAAACTTTTTGAACAGTATAAAATAGAAGATAGAAGTTCACCGGCCTGTTACTTGAATCTTAGATATGTATGGATTATATAGCCTTTATAATTATAAATACTTGAAATTTAAACCAACTCCAAGCCATCACATTTCTCTGCATGAAAATTACATGCAGAGATACTTGTCTTCAGGCTGTTTTCCATAATTTGTATGCCATTCCTCAAAATGCTTGCTGTCTGCACTGTCAAAAAATTATTCAAAACAACGTCCAAAGGAATGGAGATATATTCTTTTGTGACGGAAAGAGGAGTACCTGTAGAATGGCTTCACACGTTACCCTAAACCATGCTTTAACTATGGATTATTAAAGAAACCACCATGGTTGCAAACCATAGTTTGCAAATTCAATGGCTGAATTTGTTGAAAGCAGTAAGCTGAAACCAGGTATATTATACGATTGCTTATGTGAAATAAATCATACTTCTGTAGGAATCCAAATAACCATGGCACAACAGTAGGATTGAATTTTGTGATATTCGTCATAATTGATGTTTGAGATACAATTTTTAACAGGAAATTGAATGCATCAACAAAATTGCAGCAATATTATAAAGATAAAATTATCTTCTGCCACAAATTTTATTCTGATAGTTTATTGCTTACATCAATATGGGGGATGGGTTAGGGATATCAGGATTAATAATGTAATGGCACATTTATAAACTTACTTATTGTATGCCTTCGTTTTAGAAGAATTGATCTGCTGATCCAGTTTGTATCTCTTATAATCTTCAGTGCCATCCTTAACTGCTATAGCTAAAAGCACAGCAACTAAAGGTACCATTGTGATATCCCTCTGAAAAACTTCCAGTTGTGGGAACCAGTTGATGATCACCAAGAGGAGGAAGTAAATGTTGGCCAACCTAAAAAGATAGAATCATTAATGCAGTTACTACGTTTATCATCTTCCTTATTGTGCTGGTGAGCCAGTGATTTCTGGGACCAATCAATCATCAATCAATCAATCCCTTATTCGTTCATTTGCTAAAATTAGACTAAATTGTGATGAATTAGTTTGTGGCACGGTGGCAAGTCAGCTGTAGCATCTGTGTGAACAGGACTGAAATAGGGAAGATGGTGTACAGATGGTATCAATCCACGGCCTGTTAGGAACTGCTGCACAAACAGCCTGTTAGGAACTGCTGAGTTCTCTCTCTCTCTCTCTCTCTCTCTCTC
>JANHJO010007079.1:313074-324138 GCA_032468235.1 Pseudoxyrhopus heterurus | reverse complement strand
ATAAATTGTGGCAAAAAAAAAAAAAAAAAACCAGGGCAGCAGCAATCAGCTGTTTGCACTGATTAGCTTGTCTCAAGCCGCCAACATGCAGTGCACATATGCAGATGACGCAGCGGTGGGATCAATGTGCCCTGAGGTGATTGTCATTCTTTGCGAGTCTGAGCATGCGCAGTACCATTTTGTGCGAAGTGTCTCCTTCCCCACCCTTTTTTGGGGTGACAAACCATTCCTAATCGTGACACTGCTGATCTTACTACGCTTTTCTATCTATGTTCCAACTTTGGGGAATATTAATGGAGGGATGTAGATTTCTATATAGCACATACAAACACACATCCCCACCGGCCTTCTCTTTTATAAATATAGAAGTGTTATTTCTATTATTTATTTGTATGCCACCATCATTATTTTTACAAATAACTCAAGGCAGTAAACCTATCCAACACACCTTCTTTCTCCTATTTTTCCCACAACAACAACAACCCTGTGAGGTGGGTTGGCCTATAGTCACCCAGCTGGCTTTCCTGGCTAAAGTGGCACTTGAACTCACAGTCTCCTTCTTTCTAGCCTGGTGCCTTAAGCACTAGACCATTTGTTACTACTTTCATGCATACAGTATTTGAACTGAGGGATGCTATAAATTTATTGATACCCGTCTCTTGCTTTCTCATAGAAAGACCCGATGGCTGTTGTAGTTTCCTGGCATTATCATGATGTTTCTTACCATAGCTGAGGGGACTTCAAGATTTTATAAGTTACTATTTACTTTTTACGTTTCTGTGATTCCTTTTCCCTTCCACCTGAGGGAATATAAACAAAATCCACATGGTGGGCCTATTTCAACTATGGAAATGCTCTAACTGGCTTTAAAAAGAAATTCAAAGTATAAAATGTTTCAGAAATCACTCAGTCTTTATTTGAAATGTTTCTGTGATATTAAAATATGAACCAGCAAGCACAGGCAGTCACAAAGAAAAAAAAAACATAGCAAGGTACAAGTAGTCCTTGACTTACAACCATTTGGTCAATAACTGTTCAAAGTCATGATTGTGCTGAAAAATACGACTTATGACCATCACCCTGCAGCCACGTGATCAAAACTCAGGTGCTTGGCAACCAGCAGGTATTTCCAATGGTTGTAGCATCCAGGGCTCCCATTATTCCCAGGGGACTTCCAACAAGCAATGTCAATGGGGGAAACTGGATTCACTTGACGAACATGTGATTTGCTTAATGACTGCAGTGATTCATGTAACGACCACAGCAAAAAAGGTGGTAAAATCAAGCATTGAATTTCACTCAGAATTGCTAAATAATGCACTTTTCTTTGTATTCTCACGATAAAAATGTAGAATCACTCTTCTCACTAGTGGCAAAGCATGATAGCAAGAAAGGGAAGACTTAGCTGCTTCGTTATCCAAAAGCATTTTATTTATACAGTACAATTTCAGGTCTACTTTTTACACATTTCCCCCCCTTATTTGAAGGCTAGTCACTCTGAGAAGCAAGTAATGTTTTGAGGAGTGTGCATGGACACACCCGAAGAAAGAAGACAAGACAGAGTGGTGAAAATAAATGATTGTATAATTATAATAAGATACAACTTTGAAACAGTTCTTTAGCCTCCTTTATTTTTGTTCCATTTTTTGTATGCCATTCCTCATTTGGGTTTAGGCATAAAATAAAATAATTCTTTTGCACCAGTTAGCTCTCACTCTATTATTTGCGGCTGAGGTATATACTGTGGTAGTAGTAATAGTAGTAATTTCTTTTGAAGATTAGATTATATCTTGGTTTGGTCCTGTTTGAAGGAAAATTTATTTTTAATAAACCTGTATTTGTGGAATGAAATCAAATCTCTCTTCCATAAACTATTTTGGTAATAATTCAATCAACTTCCATTTGATAAACCAGTGTTTATAAAATGAAATGAGTCTCACTTTGATAAATCAACATCTACTGAATTAAATGAAATCTGATCTTTCTTCCATAAATCACTTTTATTCAAAAAATGTAAATAAATGAAATCAATTTCTCCTTTAACCAGTTTATTCAAGTCATTACAGCAGCTCTAATGAACATCAAAATCCAGAAACTGCAATGTGCTGCCTCCATTCTTTCTGACTCCTATGATATGTGTCCTCTTTTTACTGCCAGAAGAATATTTGGATAACAATCCATCTTATACAAAATATCATCAAATTTCTGGCATTGATTTATTTTCTTTAAAATTGGGGTCAGGTACAGTTTCCACCAATGCAATAATCACATTATTATAGGAATCAGAAACAATTGGGCAATGCATTGCATTCCCCCATTGCAATTTTTCTTATCCAAAATTTCTGAGCTTTAGTTTAATTTTGATGTTTTCAGAAGCCTGTTTGGTTTTACTTCATGTGGTGTACTGAATTATTTATTCTTGTGGTCTGAGAAACTGACCAACATTTTCAACATTTCCCCCCAGGGTTACAAATCAAACATTTTTCTGAATTTATCCTTTCTAACAATTAGTTTTCTTAGCCAGACAGGATGTTATAACTGAGAAAATCATAGGTTTAACAATGTCAGTATGATGTTTCTGTACTTTAATACTCTTCAAATGTCTGAATTCTAAGATTGAAACATTCCAATTAGCTGATTGACCATGCTGAACTGGCCAATAATCAGCTAAGTTGCTGGTTTCTTAACTTCATACAAATGAAACAGCTAGAAATTTGGAATATGGTCTCTAAGGTCCAAAAGCAATTTCAATTACATAATTTTGCTAAGAGCCTCACTCAACTGATCTTATTCCAAATTTGTTTTCAGAAAATGTATATTTTGCCAAAAGTACTCCAAAGTATCAATTAGAAGGCATCTTTTACACATAGCTATTACTATAGGTTTTTCAATGAATATAATACATATAATATATACTAATTCTGGTCTTAGATCATAACACAGTTATGTAAGGTACAGAAGGAAACTGAAATTAGATGGTGCCATGTCAGGCATTTTTGGATGAATTAGGAATTTATCCTGGGAAGACTGGCAAGTCTAATATTAACAAATATGAGTTAAAATGAGGATATGGAAGGGTGAATTCAGACTGAATACTGGTGGAAAAATAAATGGAGTTACAGTGGGATTAGTGAAAATAATTCATCCTGTCTGGACAGAAAGGACGAAAAACTTGTAATAGATTTACATATTTATGTCCTGTTTTAGTTGACCTGTATAATTATAGAACATTTAAAGTGGGATTTTTGGTGAACTAGTTTTATACCCTATATCAGTGCACTGGATTTCTTTTTTATGAACCTCTTCCTATCTACCATATGTCAAACCTAGTGTCAAACCTATCTACCTAGTGTCAAACCCTGTGAACATCTTCATGCGAAAAACCTCTCAAATTGAGGAACATTTCATTTGATTCTATTCACAGAATTCTTTATCTGATTCTACTCAGGTGATATATCAAGTGGAAATAATAAAAGTGTTAGAATTCCCACCTAAAATACCAGCAGTTTGCAATGGTAGCATATAATTATTCTTCCTTGTCCAGAGATGTGGTACACTTTACATTGCATCATCACAACAGATCCACCTCAGTTGCCTGTGTTTAGGTAGTGTCATCATCTCTCTATGTGAAGCCCTCCAACTTTTTAAGACTGTAGTTGTAAATAAGTGATGCGTTTACCTCACAAAATGACCACTATAAATATGCCCATTCACATAACAACTGCTGAGGAGGATCCAGTTATTTAGGGAAAATAAAATTCAAAGAAAGACTAATTGAGAGGCAAAACCCCAAATAACTTTTCTAAGATCCTAAACACGTACTAGCGTGGAATGAAATACCAAAACACAATTCTTTGAACTCTATTTCTTTGATACAAGACCAGATTCAAAACTGAATTTTTCTATACTTC
Source organism: Pseudoxyrhopus heterurus (assembly GCA_032468235.1). NCBI lineage: Eukaryota > Metazoa > Chordata > Lepidosauria > Squamata > Pseudoxyrhopus > Pseudoxyrhopus heterurus. The sequence goes on along the minus strand of JANHJO010007079.1, from coordinate 320,227 downwards.
ACATCTTAGCATAATTTATTCATTCATTCATTCAATCAATCAATCAATCAAACACATACACAAGAGAGCATAATAATGCAAACAATTCTATTCCTTGTGACACTTTATGGAAATGAAGGTTGGACTTTGAAGAAGCAGTATAAGAAGAATATTGACACTTTTGATCTTTGATGTTGGAGAATATTCCTGAGAATCTCATGGACAGCCAATAAAACACAGGAATCATTTAAACAAATCAAATCAGAGTTCTCATTCAAAGGACAGATGACCAGGCTCCTATTACCCTACTTCAAACACATTTTGTGAAAATTTAGCTCTTTGGAGAAGGTTTTAATAATGGGAAAGATGGAAAAAACCAGACTAGGAGAACCAGCAGCAAGGGAGATAGGTTTCGTTACAGTGGTGATGGAGCTCTGTTTGCAGACTTGAAAAATCAGTTTTGGGACAGATTGACATGCAGAAATTGACATGGACAGATTGACATGGAGAAAATCACTAAAATCATCACTGACACGATTTCAATATATCTATATATATATACGTCTATCTATATCTATATATTTACAGTATATATCGATATCTATATCATCTACATCTACAGCTATATTATCTATATCTAACTTTTAGAAGCACATTTTAAAAATGTAAGCATATGTCTGAAATAAGATGTCACATGTCAAGGGTTTTTTTTTACTCTTCAGCCATCAGCCAGTACATTAGGATAATGAGAAATAAACAAATGCTTTCTATATGACATTTGGCTATGAACTATCTAAATAAAAGAAAGCATGTTCCTTAAATATGAAATCATAAAATGCTACAGTTTTTAGTCAACTGTCCCTTCTACAGTAGTGATTTGTTCTTGGCAGTTTTTCCCACCAAGTGCTCTCCTGTTATGCTTGAACTTCAGCTTCCAGAATTCCCAGCCTCCCTAGTTACATGACTCAAACTGATTTATTTGTTGAGCAATTCATTATAGCCTGCAAATAGAACAATTAATTGAGATTTATTGCACCCACTTATTAAATGGATTATTTTTAGGCCCCATTGTTTGCAAACACTAGTTTGATGATCTATGATTTCCTTGGTATTGTCTTGCTCCTCTAAAGGCAATACCAAGATTTCAGTACTCTACATTGCTCTGTCTCATTTCTGGTAAAATCATGTCAGTAAGTGAAATTATGAAATTATATTAAGCTGCACAAGTTGCAACTTCTCTCCCTGCTTTCCCTGCAGGATATTTGATCAGTATCTTCCCCCCTGACTTTTAAAACATCTATAAAGATTTAGTTGTTCCTTTTAACCTTGGGGGCAGGGCTGTTGTGACTGTTTTCTGGCTGATGAGTTATCTTTTTTTATTTCAAGTATTTAGATTCCTGATTTATGCATGATGTATTATAATTTATAGGTTTTAGCTTTGATTATGTTACTGAAGTTATTTTTGTTTGTTTGTTCTTACCCCCCCCCCCAAGTTACATATTTGAGAAATGGTATGCTATTTGATTGGAATGGCTTATAAGCCTTGCAAATAAATGAATGGAGGAGAAGCATGGGATTCCACTGGAATTAACTGGGGAAGGAAGATTGGGGAAGGATGTAATATATATAAACAATTTATTTTTCTTTCCCCATAAGTAGCCCTGACTACTTGGATCAGTCTGTAGTTATTATGTTAATGGCAATATAATTAGAGAAGAAACATGCATTGAAGAAGTAGCATCGATTTAGCTAAATCAAAATATACAGTACCTATAATTTTGGCTGATAAATGAGGAGTACAAGTTGTCCTCTGTTAACAACTACTTTTTGAACCTATTTCAAAGTTATGATGGTGCTTCATGAGTTGTACTTAGAACCAGTCCAGGCTTCCCAGCATCCCCACAATCACATGATTACAAGCTGGCTGCTTGGCAACTGGCTTACGATGGTTGCAGCATTCTGCAGTCCTGCAATTACCATTTACCATCATCCCTGTCAGTTTCCCACCAGCAAAATCAATGGGGAAGCCAGCAGGGAAGGTCGCAAGTCACTCTGGAAGTCTCATCCACCTGACAGCAGCCATTCCCAGCATAACTGTACCCGCACCCCATCTTTCCAGCCCTCCCAACCTTGCAGCACCTCCCTACTTGTCCATTAGTCTGCTTGCGAGCGGCCAGGGACTTGCGACTTCCTGCAAGTTTTCCCACTGACTTTGCTTATGGGAAGCCAGCAGGAAGATGTGAGAAGGTCCTCATTTAACATGGGCAACAGAGACTGCCAGGACTGCTGGTGTGATCTCACACTTTATGGTCACATCACTTAGCAGTGGAAATTCTGGTTCCAATTGCTATTGTTAAGTGAGGAATATTTTAAGCTGTTGTATAGTAATTATAAACTATGAACAGTGACAAATTTATTTTACAATTAAAATATTCCACTTTCTACTTCCATCAATTAGATGTTGTGCTTTCTTGTGTATACAAACAGCCCCCTTGAAAGCAGTTACATTTATGAACAGTGCGTGCTGATCACAGTACTAGCTGTCACCACACAATCATTGTCACCAAGGGGGGGAAAATGATGCTGAAGAGAAATGGATCTCCAGTGGTGCTCAAATAAATAATAATAATAATAAAATCATAAACAAAGGCTGCAATCTAGGGTCCTATTAATGACTTTCAAGTTTTGTTTCTAAATATGTAACTTCTCTGGTTTTATTTGATAACAAAAATATAAAAAAAATCATGAGGCATCTTCAGAGCTATAGGAAAGAGACTATGATACAACCAGATTCTACGTTAGCATATACTTTTTTAACTTAACCCCTCTGCTTAATAATATTAACATTTTCAGTTGAGACAACAAACAAACATCCAGTTAGCTATAATAGAATAGCAGAATAACAAAGTTGACAGGAACCTTGGAGGTCTTCTAGTCCAACCCTCTGCTCAAGCAGGAGATCCTGTAACATTTCAAACAAATGGCTGTCCAATCTCTTCTTAAAAACTTCCAGTCCAATCTCTTCTCAAAAACTTCCAGTGTTGGAGCATTCACAACTTCTAGAGGCAACTTGTTCCATTGATTAATTTTTCTGACTGTCACAACATTTCTCCTTAGTTCTAGGTTGCTTCTCTCTTTGATTAGTTTTCATCCATTGCTTCTTGTCCTGCCTTCAGGTGCTTTGGAGAATATCATCTATTTGAAATACTTAAGAAAATACAAGCCAAACTCGATATTTTCTTTCTTCTTACATTATACATCCAAGCTCACTAAAGTGCATGTAGCAGCCAAATCTTGTTGGCAGAGGAATTAAAAAATGTGATTCTAATAAATCATGCCAATTTGGCCACTGTTGCCAATAAGTGTTTTGCTTGACTTGGCTCATGCTAACTCTTCTAGCTTATGAATTGGACTTTAACCAATGCTTATCCCATAATGAATTTGTTAGTCTCAGTGGTGCCACAAGACACTTTTTTGTTTTTAAAATCTTGGGATGGAGTAAAGCTGGAAATATTTGAGCTGACATAGAAAATAACAAACTGGAGTAGTTTCCATTTATTTGTGCAGCAAGTATCTCAGCAACAATCTCCAAAATGCACACCCAGCCTTGACCAATTACAGAATCTATTTCATTTTTGTTTGGTCCTATTAACTAATAAATATATATATTAACCTATCAAAGTTCTTAAATGCCCATCTGCCTCACAGAGAGTTTGCCTATTTGCCACATAATTTCCAAGAACTTGAACTGGGAGTCTCAACTAGACTTAGAAATGTAAACTAGTCCACTGAATCCCACAACCATTCCTACATCTATTTCTGTTGTTGTTAGTCTGAAGCATCTTTCTTGTGGTGCCTAGTTCAGTTTTGCTTTTAAATAAATATAGGCTTTTTCTGGTAAGAAGCAAATGAAGTGAATTCTGAGTGAAGGCAATGCTGTTCTAGTTTTGCTATTTTTGCAGACTACAAACACCCCAGCATATTGAGAAGGCATTTTGGCTGGTCTCTAGCATTTATCAAGGATGGTAGTATAGATAAAGAGAAGAAGAAATAACTGCAAAGTTGTGAGTATAATCGGTGCCATTCCCAAGTCAACGCCGTACATTTTTTTTTGCTTCTGAATTTTTGTATGCCTGAAATATTTAAAGTTCATTTAATTCAGGGCTATTAAGGAAGGTGGGGGCTACTATCTCCCTCTAAAAAACACATTACTCCATTTCTCATCCAGGGAAATATAATATTCTGCCTTTTTAATATTTCTCAACATATTTCATTCTTCTAGGAAGGGATTGGGTGCTAACTTTCTACATGACAGTGACTAACTAAGGTGCCTTCTCAAAGAGAATAATTTATTCCATTACCATCTATGGTGATTTTGCTGTGCTATTTTTATTCCATTTGACCAAGGGGTTGTGGACCTGAATAGTATGCAAAGGAACACCTCCTTGGTAGGGTCATAGAAGTAGAAGAAGCATTAGAGCATGAGGTTAGGAAACTGACAGAAGGGAGTTTCATCAAAAAAGAAAATGCATCTCTATTTTATAATATACATTCCTTCCTTGAACATTCACTTGATACCAGTCCCACTTGTTTTTTCTTTGATAGTAGCTTTTGGGTTGGGAAAACATGCATTAATTGAGGCTCATAGTTTTGATCCTGGAATTCCAAGAATGATTACAGAAGACTGGATTTGGAGATAAATGACCAGTCTGAATGCATTTACTCTTTGTCCTTTGTTCATATTCCTTTGGTGGGTGTATCCTCAGGCTTCCATTATGTACACCAGCTCACCTTGGCTTCAGTGTGTGCTGGAGCCACTAAATACAACCATCCTTTAAATTCTTTCTTTTATTTCTAATACAATAGTTAACATAAAGGACAAATCAATAAGGCTATAACTTTGAATTATTCTCCCCAATAAGAAGGCAGGCTCTCCATACTCAGTGGCAGTATACTTCTGAGTATTCAACATTGTGGAGAGACAACAGCAGACTGCTATCTTGGTCTTTGTTTTGGAATTTTCTGCGGCTTTATTTATTTATACCATTAATCAAATTTGTATAACTTCTCTTCTCACCAAAAAAGGCTCTGAGTGGCATACAATGATCAAATAAAACAATAAATATAAAAAAAACAGATATAAAATTATGAAACTCCACGTTAAAAGATATTTATTTATTAATCAAATTTGTATAGCCGCCCATCTCACAAAAACTGACTCTGTATACATTGTACACACCCAAACACACACTATATATAACCACTTTTTCCTATCTTCTACTTCAATCTTAGACAATCAGATGCCTCCAGAAAATGCCGAAACACAGACTGATACACAACAGATTTTAAAAGTTATATAATCCAGTTGAAATGAAATGTTCAATCCTGAAGAAATCTGTTACATTCTTAAGCATGTTCCAGATACTAGAACCACTTATTTGATTTCTTTTTTGTTGTTGAAAAAAGTCAAAGACAAAACTTTATATGCAAGCTGTTCTTTAGCATATACCACTTAACAAATAATTATGCCAATAAGTTCACTTTCAGCTTTCCCTTTCTGTATACATAGCTTTTAGTAAGATGACCCTAGAGGAATGCTTATCCAGCTGTAAGGGTATTTTCTCCTTTCATTTCTCATCAGCATTCACATTAGTAGTTTTGGCTAATAGTCAAGCACCAGCTTCCAGATACATAGTTAAAAACAATCAGTTGTGTGCCAGCTGAAACAAACCTTTAAACTGGAGACACTTGGAACCAGTAGTTTTTCACACATCACAGGCCATCTGAAACCTTCAACTCAAGCTGGTTTCCCCCAGCTATTACAATCTGTGTGCAGAAATCTGTGCACCACTAATCTGCAATTGTGATGAATTGCCACAATTCAACTTGTTAGACTTGTTTACCCAGGCGGTCTTTTATCATATAGCAAATGTATGGTTCTACAATTTCCAGAAGTACATTTAGAGGGACTGAACTAGAGAAGGAGTAGCAATATATGGTCCTTCAAAAGCTTATTTTGGCATAAAGGATTGTCTATATATAGAAAATAGAATGGGATTGTTTTTCTAGGTGTGCCACCTGCTGTAGGAGATTTTGCTGTTATGTTTCTAGTTTTGGCCTTATACTTGTATTCACTAGGAATAAGAACTATTATTCTTAGTTGGCAACTGAGCGTTGGCAACTGAGAATTTGCTAGAAGGGCGTTGGCAACTGAGAATTAGTTAGAAGGTCTGGAATCAGAACTGAAGCTGCTTCATTCAGCTTCTGATTTCTTTCTGGGGGGATCTTTGCCACTAGATCTAAATCAGACAATCTCTCTACAGTCAAGACTCATATTTTTTAAAGAAAAACAGTCTCTGAGAGCTGTCAGGACTATGATGTTAATATCAAAACAGAGTAGGCACAGGTGAAATTTCCAGAGGTCTCCCCCACCCCCCCGCATTTGGGGAAGTTGTGTTTGAGGTGTTTGCAGAATTAATACACTAATTTTAGGAATCAAATCCATTAAAAAAAGCCATGAAAATTTTCTAGCAAATATGATGGCCCAATCTTGGATTTGCAAAGATGGAGCTGGAATGTTACAGAATATTACAGATTCAGATAGTTGAGCAGTGAGAGTCATTGCAGGAAATAATACTTTTATGTTTGCAAGATGTTATCAGCCTGGCTGACCTTGATTGATCCTGAAAAAGCTAAACAGGATTAATACTTGGAGAGAAAACCACAGGAAATATCATGCAGGTACAATGACTGTGAAACTGAAAAAACAAATCTTACAGGGAACAGCAAACCACATTCATATTGTTAGCAAAAAACAACCTGAAGGTATCTATGCACTTGGCAGGAAGTGAACTTTACTCGAGGGAGACTGTACACATATCTGGAATGTTTATCCAGTCTAAAAATATTATTCATTAATGCACCATTGATGAATCTTTCAGTCTTCATTATATCTACCACAATAATAAGCAGAAATACACAAATAACAAACAAACAAGAAAATAATCAACATGACATATGAATACTATTTTAAAGAGGTATTTTGAAATTTTTGGGACCCTGATAATTTCCTCTCTTTTGCCAACTAAAATTAATTTCTGTTTGTCAAACCATTAAAATAGGTCCAAACTTAAAACCCTCCAACCAAATAAAACAGTTTTGGGGATATGAAAGG
>JANHJO010007079.1:297898-308462 GCA_032468235.1 Pseudoxyrhopus heterurus | reverse complement strand
GGACCAGACTGAAAACTGCAACTGAAACTATGTATACTATATACAATACATAACAAGATAGTTATCCTGCAAATAGATAGATAGACTGGTAGATGGACAGAATTCTGAGTCCTTTTACATAATTTCCAACCTTTCAAACTCTGCAGAATAGCAACTGGGGATTACTACTGCTGTCCATTCATCACTGTGTGGGTTAGGGAACAATTACTCTTTGTGGTGATTAATGCTTAAGTGAGGATAGCTATTGTGGTTTAGCGAGGCTATATCTTCTGATCTCAGAATACTACTCTGGGGACGAAATCCATGGCTGCTTAGCAGTGAAAGAAAGGTACTTTTCAATTGCTTTTTACTGTGCTGTTTTCATAAACCCAAATGGTTCTGTTATTAAAAACTGATTAAGGGGTTGTATGATAGTGAACATTTGCTGAATAAATCTCTCTTAGATGTAGAGTGAAAATCTAAATGAACAAATACAGGTAGTCCTCGACTTACAGCTGTTCGTTTAAGTGACCATTCAAAGTTACAACCGCGCTGAAAAAATTGACTTATGACTGTTTTTCAAACTTATGACTTTGGCAGCATCCCCATGGTCACATGATCAAAATTCAAATACTTGGCAATAATTATGAGGGCGGCAGTACCCCTGGAGTCATGTGATCCCTTTTTGCAACCTTCTGACAAGCAAAGTCAATGGGGAAACTGGCTTCACTGACCAACCAGGAACTAACTTAACAGCTGTAGTGATTCTCTTACAACTATAGCAAGAAAAGCCATAAAATGAGGCAAAACTCACTAAACAAATGTCTCACTTAGCAACATAAGTTTTGGGCTCAGTTGTGGTTGTAAGTCAAGGATTACTTGTACATGGACAACTAACAGAATGGGAACTGAATGGTGAACAGTTCAGAGAATGCAAACCTTTTCCACCCAGTTTGGATGATTCCAAGACTACACATATGCTTAGATAATAAGTAGATTTTACTGCACATAAAAAAATCCTTGTCTGCAAGGAGTGATCTGGGTAAAACTTAAAAAGAGGGATGTATTAGGTGTACTACTGGTATCTGGAGCCCATTTGTAAATCTCCATGCTCCATATATTTAAGTAAGATTCTATAGCTTCAACACAGTAAGGCTATAGGACCGAATACTATTCTTTTTTTTTTTTTTACAATCATTGCTTACTTAGAAATAAGTTTAATCTTACAATTAAGTTTACATTACTTACAAGACATGTTTAATCCACATTTAGCATGAATATTAATCTATAACGTGTACAACAGTGGAATATTTTTCAGGCATTAGTATTATTGTTTGTATAAGTGTCATAGAATAAAGGAAATGTAGAAAAATTAAGTGATTGATTACAAGCCTCCAAGAATATAGATGCCAATAAAATTTCTACACAATTCAGTGGAAATCTATCTAATTGGTGGGCTTTCCCAGACGTCTTATATCCCTACGTGATCTTTTGTAATGTCAGTGTTGTGCCAATTTATTTTTATTTTTATTTTCCTAAATTAGCTCTTCTGTTTCAACAAATCCAGCAAATTAATAATTTGTGGTTTGGTTATACTGTTCCTGGCGATATAGCTGAATAAAAATAATAATTGTCATTGATTAGTAGATTATGTTTTAGTAATAGCTGTTCATTACTTGTCTGAATACCAAATACAACATTTCAGTATTTTTGGTCTTTCAAATGATATTTCCAGCTTTTTCTCCTCATTTCCAATATTTCTGGTTAATATATTAGAAAGAATATTCAAAATCTTCTAACGATGAGATTTAGGTTGACTACCATTAATCCTAAATAACACAATTTAGGTCTCTACCTGAGCTGGCATACTACAGAAGCATTGAAAGTCATTATCAAAATGTTATGGTGTTTTCAAGTATTCTACTATGTTTAAAACAAAAAAGGGTGCTTGGTGCTTCTGTTTTTCTCAATTCGTATGTATAAAGTATAATCCACGGTTATGAGCCTAAAGAGATAATGGGATTCTCAGCATAGCACAAAAAGCAGGATGATTTGGGAGAAAAGTCCAGAAGCCAATTTGAAAATTCATCCAGAATAAATTTTCAGAAGTTATTTTCAGGCAGCGGTACTTCGTTTAGCATAACAGTAAAAATGATAGATATCAAGTTCATTTTATAATTGCTAGGAACTTTATCTCTTAATTAAAATGTAATTAATTTTACAGCACTGAGCATTGGAAATAATGTGTCATTGTTGCAAATCTCTTTTTGTTCTCAGGTTATTGTTCTTAAAATTGACCAATTACTCTTGAAAATATAGGTGTTCCTAACAGTCTTCTGCTGCTGCTGCTTCTTGTCATGTTTTGCGTTGCTTCAGTTGATGCTTTTAGTAGAAAGACCCCCAATTATCTCTTTGAATTGGTCATGATGACCCTGCCAGCTTGATACAGGTAGAAAACTGAAATTCTGACTTTCCCTTGTTTACTATATTCCACTGCATGTTCATGGAGGGTTACAGTATATATAAATTCTCATTTAATGTTAGATATCCTTGTTTATTAAATAAGGATGTGTTTCTTTTTTCCTGTGTTTCTTTTTCTGACTCTTCCCTGAAAGATATAATTTAAAATCAATTAACTATTGTCCATTTTACCCATATTGGCTACTGGACTACTGGACAAGTCCTACTATTTTTCATTAGCTTCTACTTAGCTGCTTCTACTTAGCTATACTTTGTCTTGATTTAAATGATTTTTTTCTTTTAACCGAAACAGAAATTTAAGCATTTAAGTTTCCCACTACGTTCACATTGAAAACATCCTTTGCCATTTGTATAAAATCATAATTTTCTATTTTGAATGTAAGAATGATTATTTTATAAACCATTGCTTCTTAGTTTTAGATTGTTGAATTTGATCTGGGTATTCATCCTTTTCTTCTATCTATTGTCCTAAAGTGGTTCTCTCCCTCACTTAGGCCCTTCTACAGTGGTTAGTACGTAGGTCAAATGCAACTTATTTTATGTAGTATTACTTTTCTCTCTCATTCACTTATTTGCACTCACAAACATAATAATTAAATTCAACAGTTCTTATCAATGTCATTCAAAAGTAAAAAAATAACATTGCATGTGAATTTTACATGTTAATGAACCATTGGAATAGTAGTTCTAAAACAATGAATACTTGAAATTATTTCTACTGAGAGAAATATCTGGGATAAAAATGTAACTTTGCTGTATAAATAGCAAATCAGGACAACACTTTAAATTCCACACAAGATGTTTTGTGGAGGCAGATATTATGTATTTCTGATGTTTTCAGCTTGCTGTGTCCTTGATCAAAGACAATAGAAAGCTCACAAGCTGCTTTTTGGCATTTGCCAACATAGTAAAATACATTAATATTGGATAGAAATAATTTGTGCTTTATCACTGATTACAGAATGAAACAGCCATGGCAATATTCCTGTTACCATGACAACAGTGAATGACAGAGCTATGCTGTTCATAGGTTGTCTTGCATACATACATTTATATATACTGTGTGTGTGTGTGTGTGTGTATAAAAGATAAAGGGAGGTATCCTGAAGTTTTTTGAAATAGAACATCTTAGGAGCATCGAATTCATATATGTTGGATTGCAATTCCCAACTTTTGCAACCAACATTCTTATGATACATCTTTGGAACTAGACTTTGTTTTCATTTCATGTCATACATAATGAATGCATGAACAATGATCAGGCAAGAACTTATGGACAAAGTATACCAGTCAACCCAACACATGATGAAGCGGTCCTAATTTTGAGGAAAGTAATGTTCTTGGACATTATAAAGTAGAGTGACAGAAATGATGATCTGGACTTTTACCAGCATGCAGTAGACTTTGCTGCCATAGTATTGTTCTAGTCATCAGGTTAAATAGCTTTAAAGAATTCATCGAGGCTAACTTTCTAGGTCTGCATAATTTGGGCTCTATGTTACCTCCAGTATTGGTCAGTGCATGAGTAATCTGTCCTTTGCTTGTGATCAATCAATCAATCAATCAGAATAGAGTTGGAAGGGATCTTGGAGGTCTTCTAGTCCAACACTCTGCTCAAGCAGGAGACCCTATACAATTTCAGACAAGTGGCTGTCCAGTCTCTTCTGAAAAATCCTCAGTGATGAAACACCCACAACTTTTGAAGGCAAGCTGTTTCACTGGCTAATTGTTCTCACTGTTAAGAAGTTTCTCCTTAATTCCAGCTTGCTTCTTTCCTTGATTAGTTTCCATCCATTGTTTGTTGTCTTGCTTTCTGGTGCTTTGGAAAATAACTTGACCTCCTCTTCTCCTCAAATACTGGAATACTGCTATCATGTCTCTAGACTGCCTTCTTTTCTCATATTCTATTTATAGGATTTCTATACATGGATAGAATAGAATGCAAAATAGGAAGACTGTAAGTTTAAGTCAGCTTGACTTTTTATGTTCTTATTTCTGCTAAACTTCATGCCCAAGTTTGTTTTTGTCCTTCGATAATTTACAAGTATTTGTATCTTATCCAAAACAAGTGATAGTAGGAGACACACTCACAAAATCTCTTCATCCATCTTATATATCTTTGGAATCAGTTTGCTTTTTCTGTGTTTGCACTTTTTAAAGTGAAAATACAAATTAAAGTGAAAATACAAACAGATAGTCATGATTAGTTTTGCTAGAACAATGTTTTCTAGAAGATTATCTCAGCAAACAAACACATTAGTGAGTGAGGATGGAAAGTGCAGACAATTGGTATGTAAAACAAACGTACATAGGCACTCTACTTCACAGTATTCAGAATCATCTTTTGTACAGATAAATCTTTTCTATATTTTTGGAACTGCTACAAGCAAATGGAACTAATAGCCAATGCAGCAGTTTGTGTGGGTTTTTTTTTTTTTAAAAAACATGTAATTTACACTTCTAGGTGGCATTGAGAATGCTGATGCAAAAGGAAAGAAAATCTAGGTAAGTAATTAGTATGAATGATGCACATTTGTTTTCAGGGAGACTCACCTGACTAATTCTGAGAACACCATTCATCTATATTAAACATTTACCTGAATTGCTCTTCACTGATGTTCTATCACTGGGAGTAGTTTTTATAGACTGTTTTGGTATCAAGTGCTATTTTCTTTCCCAAATGAAAATATAATCCTTTTTCAGTTCTTGGAAAAAGGGAACAGTGAAATATATTAAGCTGTTCATCTTATTATATTAACATAAATCTACTTATCAGGTGATTATTTGTAGGGGAAATCGCTGTCAGAGCTCAACCAGTAACTAAGAAACATAATATTTTCCCTCTCTCTTTATTTCTTTTATTTCTTCAGTCTTCCTTTTGATTCAGTGGGAAGAAGGAATACCTGAAGAAGCTCTAGGCTGAGAATGAAACTTGTTTTCAACATTTTTGTTAAGCAACACAAACCGTGACTGTGGTTTCAAATGTATGTAATTTCTTCTACTGTAATAGATTCTCACCAACGCCTAATGTTGAACACCTCCACACTCATTATCATAGGTATTTTTATGAAGTAACAGTGGTACAATATTTATAATGTTCTCTATGGAGATATTCAATACATCGGTCTGCAGATGACATTTCACTACTGTAACAAGCATGAACTGTTGGATAGTCTGTGGGGATTGTCAGATCTTTGTTTCTGCTTTTGGTGTCTTTGCACCAAATTCTGTTTCTAAACAAAAACAATGTTTAAAAAGAGTGTTTTGCTTTGCAGCAGCATGCCCGTTTATCCAGTAGGTATTAAGGAGGAGAAGGCTATTGGTAGACTCTAAGAGGAGTGGTTATGTGGGCACCACATTGATATGCATGCTCATCCCCTTGAAAGCCTTGAGATGCCCTTCAATAATTTTAAATGCATCATCCAAACAATCATTGGGACAAGATTTGGCATAAGTGCAGTAAGAGTACTTACTGATAGACAGCTCCTACTGCTAGCATCTACTTTGTCTTTTTCAAGAGGTTTCTTTTTTGTAGGAAGAAAAATAAGGCAGAAAAAGGAACAGGAAAACACAGAGGGTACAATAAAAGATGTCTCCCGATGAAACTTTTTTTCACAAAAAAAGTCCTCATCTGGAATTCTAATGCCAAAGGCTTTGGGACTTTGGGTTAATCAATTACTAATACTGCTTTTCCCCCAAGCTTTGGTTACTGTCCCTGAGGCAGGTGACTTGTGGACTCTGGGTAGCATACAAAACTGAAAAAAAAGCCAAAACAGTAAATCAGACAGCCCTAAATAATCTGATAAATAACAAGATCAACAAAACAAAATAAAACGGACCCTTAAACAAAACATAAAGGTCAATCCCAGGCCTGAGACTACAGCCAGGTTTTCAAAGCTTTCGGGAACCCTGGGAGAAAGGGTGCTATCATCATCTCTGGGAGGGGGAGATGTTGTTCCAAATGATGGGGGCTTCAAAAGAAAAGATGAGTCTATAGTTTCTTATGGAACACCAGAAGCGTCCAAAAGAAATGTGATCATGCAAAATATTAAACATTTCCAGACATTTATGGTAGACTTTCTCAAACTTATTCTTGTGAATTTGTTCGCTTTTCTCTTCACAAGCCTGTTGGTATTTGTGGTGCTTGGGTTGAGATTTGACAAATGTTATAAAAATCCAATGCACTGATACAATGGTTGTCACCAGGGATTGGGGATAGTCCTTCCTGAGTCTGAGCTTTGCTGAGATTAGACAAACTTTGATTCATATATTCATAACAGTCTTCTATCAGCCTGAATTCAGTTTCTGAGAGAACAGATGTTTTTATTTTCAGCTCCTCAGTACTTTTTGGACAGTGGTCCACATACATTTTTTCATTCTGTGGAACTAATCTTTTTCTTTGGACTAATTATTTCTTCAGTTCAATCTAGTGTTGTGTTTTAGAGCCATTTTGAGGTCTGTAAATTAAATGAGGGTCCTTTGGACTGGGTGTTGAATGCGATCTTATGTTATAACAGAAATTAAAGTAGATTGGCAACATTTATTTTGAGAGGCAGCAATATTTAACACTTGACCTAATAATTGAAAATACATTGATTTGATTATTTCATCAATATATCAACATTAAAATGAATATCATAAATTAAGAGCAACTCAAGAATTTATGAGAAAAACATGCTGGATTATACATGGACAATCTAGTCTAGTATCCTAAGTATATTCCTCTGAAATTCCACAGAGAAGGAGGGGAAGTTGATATCAGTAGGAATTTCACAGTGTGATTGCCCTCAGGTGATATTTTCAGTTACATAAACCACAGGGAAGTACCACATAACCAATTTTGTAATAGCTTTTCTTCCTGCATATATACTTGTTTAAAACTCCAGATAGAGGGCTTTAATTCCATAGAATAACATCTGGTTACCCATGTCTGATGAGTTTCAATAGGACAAAACTAGTCACAAGTCAATGTACCTGAAAATACCACAGAAGATATGCATTGGTTAAAAATAGCCCTCCCCTTTCAAGGTGAGGGAGAAGTAATTAAAAACTTTATACATTGGGGGTATTACATAATGTAACATCTGTATCTCTCAGTTTAAGGAAAGAGTTAAAGGGTTTAAAGTCGGGTGGACTGAATGTATCATTCTGATAGAGTTCAAGAACAGAAGACAAGTTGATTAAGGACAGATTCCATAGTCCAACAGATTCTGTCTCTTTAATAAGCAGAACTACTGCAGCCTTTACTCTGGATTCTTTACCATGGGATTGCTCTACTAAAAAGCTTTACAGGGAAGGAAATGCAGCTCTGTAACAAGGTTTTTGTGGTTTCTTAATTTCCCCCACTATGTTTTAATCAACAGGAAAATGAAGTGCTCCAGTACTGTTTTAGCAGGAAGAAATGGAGACTGCTGTATTTAAAAAAAATAACAATAGCACAGGGACCTAAATTCCAAATGTCATATTTAATACTATAGTTGCAGTGAACTAGCTAAGGAAGCACATTTTCCATATTCATTAAAAGGGTACATAGTAATACTCACTTTTGAGACTTCTTCTACGTGGCACTTTCCTGATATGCCCTCTAGAGTCTAGACTACAATCATCTCTAAGAAACTCTCATAAAATGTATCCAGCAAACACCACCATCCGCACCAGTATTGTCATGTTGATAGAACGTCATGGGAATGATGGCCAACTCAGTCCCAGGTTTAGCCTGTCCTTTTTCCATAGCACAGAATTTCAATGTAGCAGCACATTTCATTGCATGGACTTGATACAGGCCAACCTGAACATTTTGTTGTGTCACATCATTTGAATTAAACACAAACACAATCCAGAACACACTTGAACCACCGGACATTTCAGTGGCAAATATGAAATTAACCAATTAATATAGTTAACGTTCAGAGAAGCAACAAAGGCCTCACATTCTGAATTAGTAAAGTAATCTCTTTTATGGTCAGGCAGAGTAATTGTTGATCTTATGATAGCTGAATGTTGAGTGACCACAGAATGGCACACAAGTAGCTCATCCCAGGAATATACTCATTTGCTGAGCTGGGTTTCTTTTTAAGATAGAATTGAAAGCAAGTAAAATGCATTAAATGCTATAAGTTTGCTTGCTGAACAGCATATTTCCACTTCAGCACAAGAGTTCATGGGCATCATTTTTTCAGATCATTTTTTAATTTAAAAGATATTACTCTACCATATCTTTCGCCTCATAACACTGTCGTTGAAATTTTATTTCATTACTTTGCTTTTATTATAAGTGACTCCTTCTGTTCTTTTATGCCTGCAATAACATTCTTTATGTCCACTGTAGAAGCCCATGCAATTCCTGTGGGTCTATTTCTGAGAAATGATGTATTTGCTTGAACCAAAGGCATAGCTGTGCTTAGGGTCTGTGATATTGTTTGTGTGGTAACAGTTCAATTGGCTGTGGAAATGTTTTAAGACACTGATTTTACAAAACCCTCTAGAAGTATTATGATTGTTAGGATTTCAAGCTATGGACATTAGGAAACCTGACAGGAAGCCTGGGTTCTCTTGCTTGAGCAGGGGGCTGGACTAGAAGACCTCCAAGGTCCCTTCTAGCTTAGCTTCCTTTCCTTTCCCTTCCCTTCTCTTCCCTTCCCTTCCCTTCCCTTCCTTTTGGATGGGGCCAGCAGGGAGAGCAACAGAAAAGGAGTAAAAATAAGTCAAGATGGCAAGCATGACCATGCAACCACACTCACTCCCCTTATGAATGTGTATTGCAACCATTTCATATATAAAAAAGGGCTAGGCTTTGATCACTAAGCCATCTTGATTAGTTTGATCCACCCAAAACAGCTTTGAGCACCAAGCAGGCAAAGGATTATGCTTTTAAAATGCTCCTATCACCTTGGAAGATATTGGCACCAAGCTAGTTGATAATGATGGCTGTCCTACTTCTGATGCCTTACTTTTAAGACTCATAATAAACATCAACAGCTGTCAGGCAGAACAAATAGAAAATTGTCTCAGGCCACTGTGGAGAACCAATCTGCTTCTTGCATTCTGGCCCTTCAGCTTCAGAGATCTGATCTGAGAAAAATGCTAAATCCCTCAATCTTCAGAACATTAAGTGAGCACAAAATATACTTTTTGGCTGACTAATTTGTCATATCAAGCCATAACAAGCTTTATATTGTTTTGCCATAGTGTGCTATGTAAACTAGTTTCTGAGAATTTGAAAATCATGGTTTGTGACTCAGCACTATGAATGTAAACTGTGCCATCTATGCCAGTTGTTGTCAGCTCCTGAATTTGTACCATATTAAAGGCATCTGTACTTTACTATTTCCAATTCTTCAATCTATCACTGGCCAGTCTGCAGGTTACTTGCAATAATTTTCATTTCTACTGAGTTGAAAGCTCAGAGAGCTGGCAATAAATCAGCCAATCAATCCTACCAAATTATTTGACCAATGAAAGAGTATAAGAAAAGAAGTCATTGTCAAAGCTTTTCATCAAGGCATTGTCAGTCGTGAGGTTACAAAAATCCCATTTCCACCCCAATCTATGAAAAAACAAAACAAATTATTAGCATGCCCTGCACCCACACTTCAAGAATGTACTGTGTTTGTCTCTTTGCAAAATGATTGTAATTGTTATTATAAAGATATAGCTGCAAAGTTAACTTTGACTCATCTAAGTCAAAGTTAAATGACTTAGATGATGGAATAGAAGGGGAACTCATCAAATTTGCAGACGACCCTAAGCTGGCAGCAATAGCCAACATCCCAGAAGACAAGTTCAGGATCCCAAAAGATCTTGACAGACTTGGACAATGGGCCCCATCCAACAAAATGAAATTTAATGTGGAGAACAGCAAAGTTTTACACTTGGACAGGAAAAAGTACAGATTAGGTGAAATGAAACCTGGCTCAAAAACATTAACTGTGAGAGGGACTTTGGACTCCTAGTGGATAATCATTTAAACATTGATTCAACAGTGTGTGGCAGCAGCCAAAAAAGCTAATACAGTCCTTGGTTGTATAAACAGAGGCATAGAATCAAAATCACATGAAGTATTAGTACCGCTTTATAGCCTTAGTAAGACCACACCTGGAATACT
>JANHJO010007079.1:249738-263258 GCA_032468235.1 Pseudoxyrhopus heterurus | reverse complement strand
CAGGTTCCGGAGAACCGGTAGCGATAATTCGGAGAACTGGCAAATACCACCTCTGATTGGCTGACCGCGGCAAATACTACCTCCGATTGGCCGACCGCATAGCCACACCCACAAAGCCACGCCCACAGAACTGGTAGTAAAAAAATTTGAATCCCACCACTGCATGGAGGGTTGGGGATTACAGTATATGAAAAAACTGCAACACAATAAAAAGCAGATCCACTTTTTGAAATATACAAATAAACAAGAAGATATTGGTTTTGAACATTACATTTTAAATATAATGAGCTCTGTTTACACCATCATTGGGTGGATTTGCAAAGAAAACCCCAAATCAATCTGCATGAACCTCACTTATGTTCTTATGGAAAGTATCTGGGTTACCTTTCTGCATCAGACCTATATGATATTCTCCTGGGTTATAAATAAAAAATGAGGTCTGCAGTTCACCATTTGCAGAGTTCTCAAAGTGTAACACTTGAGCAAAATGTAAAAGATATTATAGTTTGTTCCTGCTGCTTTGCAAGACTGGCATAGTTTCCTGCCCACCAAAAGCTGCTTACCAACTCTTTTTGACTTGCTTTAAAAAGCCAAAATATTGAATTTGATTATTTGAATCAATTAAGAAAATAGTAAATACATGACATGGAGCAAAGACCAGTCTCATATAATGGAACGAACGAGAAATAAATAAATACAAAATAGCAATGTTCAACATTAATTTCTCATCCTCTTTATTTTTTGCATGGCTCATTGTAATTCTAAGAAGTATATTGGAATTCCATACATTTCCAGTAAATAGTTGAACTATGCAAAGCCCAGAAATTGACAACAGGTTAGATATTTACTTAGTTATATTTGAAATACAGTTATCCAGATATAAATTATGAATCCTCACTAACGCAGTGTCATAATTTGGATGATCACCAAACTGTGCAGAGCGATACCTATATCCCTTTGCAATTATCAATACTCTCCATCATTTGAATATTGCCTGTAACATATACCAGAAAAAAATGAGTCGTCATATAACTTCCAGCTAGTAGGCTTAGCTGGAGGCTCTCATGAATACTTAAATCCAGCCTACGGCAGAAGGGTTTTTATGGCGCAACATGAATATACTCAAAGCAATGGTTGCTTCATAATTTGTGCTAAAAATACACACTGTCATAATGATGGGTACCGTGAATTTTTTCCCTCTCCCAAATGATAAGACTGTGTTCAGAATGCACACAGTTAAGAAACTAATTATAGACAGTTTTTTAAAAATCAAAATTAAAATGGTAAATATAACTCACATGAGCAATATGTCATGATCCACAGAAAGCAAATTTTATTAAGAATTGAATGGCTTTGAGTCACAGGTTTGCTTTTGGTTTCCCCCACTCCCAATTATATACAAAATAAATGGCAGCACCTAGCAAACCATTGACTGCAAAAAGCTAAAAATGGTTAGGCCTGGTTAGTGTTTTAAAGGAAAAGACAATCACAGAGCATTTGGTAAGCAGATATGGGAATTTGAAAAAAATCCCCCAACAAACACCACCCCCCAAGCCCCAAAGAACATCCTAGAAGAGGCTGTATTATTATTAAGAAAATTACATGAAGGCTTTCAAGAAATTTGAGTTTATTTTGAAGGAGAGTTACATGAAAGCCTATCGTTTAAATATTTTATACATCCCAATTCATTTTTAAATGGAAAAATAGCATCTGTAGTGTGAAGAAGTCAAAGAACAAGAGGGTGTAACATAATACAGATTTTTACAGTGGCCATCCTTCAGAATATAGTTAAGACAGAAATGGGAACAGATGAGAGCATCATAAATATGCTACAAGAAGAGAAGTGCCTAATTAGAAGATAAGGAAAGTGCATTAGGACAGAAAAATTAAAGGGCTCATAAAATCTGTACCTTTGACAAAGAAAGAATAGTTAGAAAAGAAAGGTGGCAGCAGAGGGCAATGGCAATTTCCAATTTTCTGCATATGGAAACAGTGTTTAAATACAATTTCTAAAGTCTTTTTAGTTAAAAGATTTTCAAAGAGAGCTTAATTCAACCATGTCTATATTGCCATTTCTAATATGCATGTAGGATTAATTATTTTCACATGGATCTAAGGAATAACTGCAACTACTAACTTATTCAAAATGTAGTTTCTATATTGCAAAATGTAGATTCTCTCCTTGAAGACCTTTCTGTTTTAACAGAAGCTTTCACAAATGTAAACAGATGAAAAAAATAATTTTATTTGTCTTCCTAAGGAAACAAAACTCATCTGAAATACACATGAATAAAATGGACCATGTCAAGTGACATCACCTAATTTCTAATACTTTCTATATGCTAAACAGGAAATTTATCATTTTCTTCAAACTGGTATGAAACCATTGGTAAGGATTATATTATAGAATCCTTATGATATTCCTAAATATCATCACTGTTCACATATATATCATCTTGATTTAAGAAAGGAAGACTTTGCATATCTTTCCAACAAGAAGTCTAATATCACATTTTTTTCTCTTAGCTTCTCTTATCAAATGAACTAGAAATTTCAACAAATTCTGCTAGCAGTTATGCTAGCAGAAATTAACACCCCAGTACAGAATAATAGAAAAGCATTAAAATGTAGTGAACTCATTGTAAGATAAACAATTTGTTATCAGTTAAAAGCCAGGTCCACACAAAAACCAAGGGAAACAATTCGAAGGTTGTAGAGTGTAAGTCTAGTTTAAAAATACAAAGCCATAACAAGCAAAAATAAAGAATCCAGAGGATGCCTTAAGAAATTAACAGTTCTTGCTGGCACGTAAATTATTTTCCCACCAATGGTGAGATATATTATTTTAACTGAAATTATATACAGTAATTATTTCCATTTTCTAATTCCTTCATAACTGTTATCACATGCAGACTTCTAAGTGATGGAATGGTGTGCTAAGATGCCCCTGAAGGAGCAGAGACAATGCCGTGGCCAAAACCAATGGACTAATAATAAACCTGATCTGACAGAACCTCTCTGGACAAGGAGAGGATGAGAGATTGCCCACTTGTGCTCCAGATAGCTGAACCTCATGAGGAAACTTCAGGATGGTGGTCTGGTGCCAGGATAAGAGTGAAGCCATTAAAATTGTGACCATACCAGAGCATTTCAGGACACTAGGTTCATCAGCCTCATTTTGAATTTATAATTGTTTTAAAGTTAAGAGAGATAGCTCAAGCAACAAGTTTGAAAAAACTTCCTGAAAACCATCCCGAGTTCATCTCAAAAGCAGACATATGCAACAGTTATGCAAATCATGCAGTCTTTTATCTTCTATTTCAGGCACACATGCACACAGTCGGCCACTGCATAACTGAAAATGTTCCCTTGGCATATCTAAAGTCTTCTGAGTTGGCCTAATTATAAATTATAAAGAAAACTTTGAACACAGGCTGGTATGTTACATTTGGAGAATAGCCACAAAAAATTAGTTAGATATGGTCAAGATAGATAACGTTGAGTTTGATGTGGCAAAGGAAATTGGTTAAGATGCAAATAGACAGAATTCTGTAAAGAAAAAAATACATCTAGGTGAGTGGAAAAGGCAACTTCTTCTAAATATATGGAATGCTTTATCAGTTTGTGAATTTGGATGTATGCTATCCAAATTGTAAATTGGAATGAAATCTCAGCTACAAACTGTACTATTTTAGTAATTGTTGTGGGAATGATGAAGGTGGAAGAGAAGGAGGGTGAAGAGAACTACTTTAGTTCATGCATATATTTTTTCTTATATTCTTACATTTTTCTTTCACTGGCTTCCTTTTTGCTGTAACATAACATTGATTTCAGAGCTCATCCCTTTGGGAATTTCCCAAAGTAATTTAAATGGAACAATATGGTAGTGGTTGTCACAATATGGTCTTGTATCCTAATCAAGCGCTGTAGTTTAAAACAGGGTTCCCCAATCCCTGGGCCATGGACTGGCACAGGTCCGTGCCATGCAAACAACTGGGCAGCACCAACATGTGAAGCCCCATCTTTGGGATGCAGGTAGGATGCAAAACCCTACCCCCTCCTGTCCACAGAAAAACCTTTCTCCATGGAACTGGACCCGGGTCCCAAAAGGTTGGGGGCCACTGGTTTAAAACATTGAATTGCAGGTTTTATTGTTCCCCTTTAAAAAGAAAAACGATAGCGACAGATATCTAAAGAAGAAAAAGTAAAAAATGTCATGGCATGTATTAAAATTACATTATGATGACTAAAAATTTGCCATCCATCTTCCTAACCTACTCTCCATGTCAGCTTCTAGCTCTCAGACAAGGGTATTCAAAGAGAACCAATCAGTTGCTTCCTTGTCACTCATTGGGTGTACTTGCCCCTAAGTTTTGTTGTTTCTTTAATTGCTGATTTTTGTTTGTGTGATTTAGAACTCATGGGTGGAATCAAGACCAGAGACACTCCCCTATTTTTAAGGGTTTAGATGAATGATAGAATTCAGCCCAGGATGTTCGCTAGGCAAATTTTCACTTGAAAAGGGAAAATACAAACAAAATATCCTTGCAAAGAATGTTATTACTGTAGGCAATGGGCAAATCATTAACAAAACTGACACAGCAGCAGCACATGGAGTGAACAGCTCTTAATCTCTAGCAGGCTTCTACTCACTCAAGCTTCACATATGACCATGTTGGAAACCAATTTAAATTACACTTTAGGGACAGCTTAGAAACCATACTAGCATTTGGGGGTTGGTAGTATAATTGCAGCGCTAATGTAGACATTAGATCTAGATGTTTTGATAAATTCTGTGTGCATATCTGGATTCCATCTGATATCCAGGTTCAGGTTAATGAAAGAAACTTGCTGTTGAGTCCCATGGAAGTGATGGTATTATTTTTATTTGGTTTTTAGTTTGTTTTATTTTCAGTTTGCTTTAAATATATTTACAGTGCCCCCATCTTTTCATCAAAAAATATGAAAATAAATATGTTTCCTGATGGAGAAATAATCTTCACTAGTCATCCTAAATATCTTTTATCTTCACAAAAGGTGCTTTATATTTTCTTTTATACTTCAGCTGAGCTATTTTGGAATTTAATTTTCTATCAACGTATAAAGGAAGTTGGAAGAACTTTCCCCCCCTAGTAATCATCACCATTTGAAACAGAGCATTCTTTTAAAATGTTGCTCTTAAGTTTCTAAAGCCACATAATTTATGTTTCTTTTCATGAAGAAAAGATATGATATATTCATCTCTGACTTTACTTCATTCAGTTATTGTTGTCTTCAGAAATCTTTGTGATACAGAAGTTGCTTCATGCAGAAGTACGTAACAAGAAGTACGTTACAAACTCAAAATGATTTACGTCTCTTTGTAAAAATAGTGAGAGATGAAAATCTGATGAAAAATCTCTGACTACTAGATAATTACAACTACCAAAACACCTGTCTGTCCAACATATGTATGTATGTTTGGGTGTATACACATACACGACTATCATTTAAGATGACATATTTCTGAGTAACTAAGTCTTTTGATGGCACACAAGGAACACTATAATTAACACATCTATTTATTGTGTACACAATTCTGCATTCTTTGTTGACATACAGAAATTGTATAGATGGATTGTATTTCTATAGTTCATATCTTTAAAATAGCTTATTTAATGACTTTAATACTTTAGCCAAAGGGACCCACAATTACTAACTACCTTCCAATGGACTGAAAAGTCACTGCAACAATGTATTTGTTAATGATTTGCTGTCATATTGGAAAGATGAGATCCCGCTGAGAACTGCTTAGAGTTCATAATGTTTCAGTATTTTTTTTCACTAGCATATTAGTGTTGAAGATTGCCAGATATTAGGAAGAATATTGTGGAAAATGGTAATAAAGAAAGTAAAACAATTCATAGATCAACAATATGGAAACTCTTAAAATACAAAAAAAAAAAAAAACGATTAAGCGCCACAATCCCACAGAGATTTAAAAAAACTAGGACTGATCTCAGATGGTACCTATCATTTTTGCTGGTCATCTTTTCTTAACAGGTACGCTAACCTCTCAGATAATCTCAATTAACTCAGAAGATAATTGAATAAGTCATTGCCCTCTTCTAGTGTGTCTCAGAATAAAAATGAAGCCAGTGAGAACCCCCCTCCCAAAATCTTACATTTATGAATTCTTGAAAATGTCAGAATTCTTATTTCATCCACATATAACAGGCTATAATAAGGCCTGAGTATTTTGAAGAGCTGCATGAGAAATGAATAAATTAGAAAGTTGCAAATCAGCAGGTACAGAAAGCCTTCTTTAAGCGAAAGTGTTGATGTTTCTTAAGAAACTGAAATGTCAATTGAGGATGGAGATAGTTAAGAAGGAGCTTTTGACTATGGCAGAATCAAAAAAAAGACAACAATGAAATATGTGTTATAAGAACATAATGCAAACTCTGTGATTTACATACAGGACTTGCGTCCAACTTCTTGATACAAGTCTAGATATTTATGCTGTAATATTATCACGTTACAATGTTATTGTGTTATTGTGGAAACCTGTTTGCTGTAACAAGTTTGAAACAGTTGAAAGCAAAACAAGGTTCACTTGTTCATCTGAAGGAGAAGGGAAAAAAAAGCCAAAGATCTTGAGAATGCATAAAAAGAAAATGTTTCAGATGTCATCCTTGAGATGTTAGAAGCATATTCTTATTTTCATCTGGAGACTATTGAAGAATACTGAGTTTAAGAGACAGGAAACACAGTGGGAATTAATGGGTAAGGGACTTTCATCATAATCTGATTTGCAAAGTGGAAAGCTACCTAGGCCAAATCTGACCTGTATCTCTAGATCCTTTTTTAAAGTTGCCGACAAGATCTTTTTTCAAGTTTACTTAGTACAATTCTGAAAGTATATGCAGTTGTTTGAACTGGAAAAGGAGCATCATTAGAAGGATCATTAGTTGGTTCTAGAATAGTAATTCAACCTTTTTGAGCCTAGTGTTATTTTCCAGATTTTTAATGATCTCCAATTTAATTAACGCAATTAGCCATGAATTTTTTTCATCATTTCATCAAGTAATAAGACAGTGAAATATATGATACGTAGTTTCTCCCTGTAATTGCTACTATTAGAAAAGGAAACTCATGGAGCAGATAATTCATATTCACTCAAATGTTTAGCAGATGTCTTCCTTCATGTTGCTTATCTTCATTCAAAACATATGTAAATAAAGTCGTTTACAATCTGCTATTTGTATACTGTATGGATGAGCAGATACAATGTTATGGATGTGGCTACTAGAAAATGGCAAAAGGTGTTATAAACTAATGCCTTTACATCTCTATCCTTGTGAATTTGGACATGCTGCCAGATCATTTTGTTGTATATTAGACTACTATAACATACTTTACATGGGGTGCTTTTGAAGACCATTTGGAAACTTCAACCGGTGCAGATTGCAACATCATGGGTAGTAACCAGGGGTGGACTGCAAAAACTTTAGCAAGGGGTTCTCTGCCCGGTTGCTGGGTGGGCATGGCCATGGTGGGCGTGGCCCAGTTGGGCTCCTACACCATGGCGGGAGGGCCGTTTTTGCCCTCCCTGGGCTCCGGAGGCTTTCCTGGAGCCTCTGGGATGGGGAAAATGGTCTCCCCAGGCTCTGGAGGACCTCTGGAAGCCAGAAACAGTAGGTTGCCATATAAATGTCACACATAGACAAATAAAAAGAATGAAAATAAGTGATTTCCTAAGGTGTTTAAGAAAGGAAGTGGGCAAACCCACTGTCTGTTTGAAGGCACTAAATTGTGCTTTAGGCAAGATTTTATTTATTTTATTTTATAGTTTATTTATTAAATTTATGATTTCCTCCCTGGCTCCTAAAGCTCTGAAACCTGCTAGAGACCTCTGTCTCATGGTCTGCTATAGGAAAGCCTCTGTATGGAGCAGTTGTTGGTAATCTTGGCCCTCTACTTGCTCCAGAAAGGCATTCAAAGGAGCCAATTCATTCACCAGCTCCTCTTTCCACTGTTCTGCTCTCGGCAGAGCCATCTTCAATCCACCATTTCTTCCATAGAAATCCAGCAGCTGAAAATGAAAGATAGGTGTTTTTTCTTGAAGGAAAGGGAATAGCTTGCAATTCATCCTAAAACATGCAATTCTGAACATTTGTTGGACATGATCTATAAACTCTTAATGAAGTATGAATTAGAGTCCAAACAGATCAAAGACTGTATCATTAAATCAATGTGGAATCTGAATATAGTAATAGAGACACAACAATGGAAATTTCAATGGAAGAATATTATTTTTTTTCTGAACAGAAGCTTTCTGTAGCACTGTGCAAACCTCATTAAAATAGCAAAATGAAGCAGTTATGTCCCTGGGATACATGGTGGCAACTCAGAAGCTATTTCTATGTTGAATTGGGCTGAGCATGAATGACTAGCCCAAGATCACCCATGCCTAAAATGGGACTAGAACTCACAGTCTCCTGGTTTCTAGCCTGGTGCCTTACTCACTAGTCCAAACTGGCTCTCCAGTTTGTTAATGGTAGACTTCAAGGAGCAGGTATATTAAAAAAAAAGTTGGAGAAGGAGCCTCAGCACAGTTCTTTGTGCAACCACAAAGAATATTTTAATCTATTCTCCACCTCCACCTGCATTAATTGTAATCTTGACATGCATCTTAAATATATTAATGAATATAATTGTTATAATAAAATTCAAAGCATAGCAGAATTCAAGGCAAACTATTCAAAATTTCTTTATAGCCTGAGCATTGATAGTAATACTGAATGACTTTGATATACAACAGAGAGAGAGTGAGTGAGAGAGAGAGAGAGAGAGGGAGAAACATTTAAACTTGCTTGACTTTGGTTGTTTGTTACATTGACTAATTTAGTTGGGCAACCATTTAAGTTAATTATGAGATTATCAATTGTTCATAATAGATTAGGATGAATTAATTACAAGAACGCTCATTAAAAGCATGTCTGCTGTATCAGCATAAATGAACTACACAGCAGGGAGAATAGGTTTGGTGTATTGTTACATTGAAGGTAAGCTCTCATTATGATCAAAGTCATCTGGGTGAGCTGGAACTGTGGAAGTTACAGGAATTAAAATATCTTTTGACCTCCAGAATTTGGACTACCTTTTGAGTGCTGAGACTATAAATTTAACTGCACCAAAATATTGTAAGGGCCTAAACTTAGATTTAACTGAGTTAATTAGTTTCAGAAAAACCACCCCCAACAGGTGATAGTGGATACTCGAAGTTCTTGCATAGGTACATGTCACCAAAGAGAGAGCATGATATTTTGCTTTGCTTTGATCGTTGAAAAGGAGCAATGCATTTTGTCTTGCTGCACTGTGTCTGCAGTCTTATGTGTCTATTTCTAAATCCTAAGCACTGTGAGATAGAGATCTGTCCCCACATTCTTTGTAAAATACCATATACATGATGTAGTACTAATAACTAATGACAAGTAGGAACTCTGAAGTCAAGTTCTCCTATTCCCCTAGGAGGAGTATCAGTTATGGATCCATTTGCACAAGTAAGAACATTAAAACTAATCCACACTCTTAGCCTTACACTATCTATTATAAGAAAGCTGGATTTGGATGAAATACATTATTGTATGTGCACAATATGTCAATGTGCGTAACTTAAAATAGAAGATTGGTAGCAAAACAGCACAGGACATTTCTTAGAAATCAGGGATGGGTTGTGCTTTGGATCTTTTTAAAACAATGTCTTTCAAATTCAACAAACTTAAAAATGGGTGGACTTTAACTCCCAGAATTCCTCAGCTAGAACATACGGTACAATTGAGGACTGTATATGTGGATCTGATTGGGGTAAATTATAGTGGTAACATGGACATATGATTTGCATTTTCTTTTACTTATTTCTTTTCTTTTTAACATATGGTCTTATTACTGTTTTGTGTTTTACATGTTGCATTCTGATATGACCTAATGGCTAATCAATAAAGTATTACATTACAACAAGGTTTCTCTCCTCTGAACATACTCCAGCCTCTGTCCTTCCTAAAATGTGATGTCCAGAATTGGTTACAATGTTTTTCACTCTACATGAACCATACAGAATAGAAAGAAAGTATGACTTCTCCTGAACCTATGCTCCTGTTTATGCAGCCTGGGATTAAATTTGGGCTTTTTGCAGCTACATCTAATAGTTGGCTCATGTCCAATCTATAACCTACTGAGACAATTAAAGAGTCTTTTCAAATGTATCTGCAAGTTTACAGTAGTCCTTTTCCCCATTGCTCTGCTGCCCTATATTTATTCCTCTGGTTTTTCATGTTTAAACGTAGGATTTTGTATTTCTTTCTCCACAAATTTCATCTTGCTGGGTTTTTTTCAGTTATTGTCCAGTTTTTTGAGATCCTCTTGAATCTTGATACTGTCTCTACTGCTAATCCTTCAATTTTTGTGTTATCTGCAGATCTGCTTATTTTAGTTATCACATTTCTGCACCATCTATCTCACCTGAATTATAATATTTCATAACCTTTCAATCAATTTTACATGTATGTTGAACAGCAGAAAGCTTCTCTCATCAAGGTGTGAGACCAATGTTTCTGTCATACCTAATGCAGAGCTATTGATGTACATGTTGGGTATGATTGTTCAGCCATCTATGTAGTCTTCTACTCATAAGATAGTCATGGCTATAGTTGGCCATCTCTTCTAGAATCTCATGGGAGATTCTATCAAATACTTTCTTGTATGTCTATTATGTCTATTGCATTAATGTGGTAAATTAAACTGGATGCTGTCTCAAGAAAAATGATGACTATGGGGAATTTACTTTCACATTTTAGCATTTCATGTTAACTGACAGTGGTAACTTATCACCAAAACAGGCAACATTTTTTCAGGCCTTTCCAACTTTCTACTACTACAGATTCAGGCTAATCCACACATGTCTTCCAGAGCTGAAGTTCTTGTGTGCATTGCAAAACTCTGCAAGGATTTGCAAAGAATATAACTACTGTTTTAACAAATGACTGGTGTGGTTGACATTTTGCTCTGCTTAAATGGTGAGATTAAATATGGTAAAAGCTAGAAAGCAGCTTGGATTTTTTTCCCAGAAAGCAAGAAACTAAAAATCGCTGTTCAAATTGAGATGCTGCTGTGAGTCTACACAGCACCCTAACACTTCAAACAAAAACACTGATTATCTAGTTCACCTTCTTATGCAATTCATTACTGATGCAAACACATACGCATACACTATTTAACACATTCACACCCACACATAGCACATTTCTAATATGACCACCTTTGTACTTACATGATCAAATGCAAATATTTAACAATTATGTTTCAGCTAAGATGATAATGTGCATTGTGTATATTTATCAAAGATCATGCTTGAAAGTGAGTATTTGGGAAATAAGAATGCCAAAAAATCCAATGTTTTGTGTGTTCCAAAGCATTTATTCCTACCCTTTTACTTCTCAGTGGCTGAGCTGTCTAAAGCCTATTTGCCTTTTTCATTGACTCCCTTGGTTGATTTACATAACTGTCTCTTTAACTAATTAGGACTCCTTGTCTGCTCTGCTATACACTATTGAGACCTTTGAGCAAACTTCTACTTTATTTTGCACATCTTTGGAAAGCTGCATCTTCACTCCCATTTGCTTGGTACACTCTGTTGAAGTGATAACTCTCCCACCATTAAAGACTCTTTAAATCTAAGGGGGATGATTTAAATTACTGATATGGCTTTAAAAAAAAGTATATAAATATGGCGTGATGAGAACATTAAGACTATGAATAAAGTTGTTCTGAGCAAAATAAATACTGGAGACTTAATAATGGAAATTGGCTCAAAGAGTTAAGGAACAATAACAATAATAATGCCCAAAGTCCATGAGAAGTATACACTATACAAATTTAAATTATCATCATCATCAATCATCATCATCTGAAACTGGTTGATTCCAGAGCTAGACTATAACTTGGAAATATCCTTACAATGATAATTGGGAGATGTAACTCACCAAAAATCCACAAGTATCGCTTATGAAAATTGTAAGTTTGTGGGACTCCTGAAGACAACTCAACACTTTTTGTTTGTCAGTTTATTGATTAGTCAGCTGATCATATCAAGATACAACCCAACATCAATTAATAAAATTGATATGAAAAGCTACATACAATAAATATATCACTTTTACATGTGACTTCGAACTGTGCTATGAAATAAGTTCTCAGTTGAACAATTTTAACCAAAAATCTTCACAGTCCTGCTGGCTACATATTTGTTAGCACCTTAAGGTGGGTTTCTCTTCAGTTCATATAAAATAGGCTTTACTTAGGCAGGTAAAGGTTCTAAATACTGGGTCCTTGGAAGAGAGTGTAATTGGCATTTAAACAAGACATTTTCAATATCTTCTATATCTGGGTGTCCTCATATATATTTCCTTTCATTATATGGCACATGTTGGAATGGCCCATATTTTATCAAAACTCAAATACTTATTGTGGTAAGTGTTGTTCTTTGATATGGTACCAACACAATGTCTGATATTCTTCTTGGAGCAATGTATTGTTCCTGGCAAACCATTTTAAAGATCTGGTACTTGCAAGCAACTTTGGTGCCAATATCCAAGATTCTCTGTTTGAAGATTGGTGACCAGCAAAGAGTAGATCTTGGACTGATAGTCCATGATGTGACATGATTTTTGTAATCCAGAAATTAGATTAGGAAATTAGACAAAGTGATGGAGAAATCAACACTTTCAGCAATAAATATTTGGAAATGTGTTAGTACAAATTTGGAGGTTGAATTTAGATGCATTGGGTGTTGATATCTAATAGCTTAGGGTGTATTTCAAAAGCATTTGAAATTCACATGAGCACAGCAGCATAGTGCTCCAGCTTTTCTTCCAGGCTTCTGTATGAATCTGAAAAAAAAATAATACTGCTGTTTAAAAGAATCCATGCTTTAAAGTTAACTTAGCTCTTCAAACAATGGCACCTTTATTTCCCCAGGCTACCATAGGAATCTAAAAATTGTTTTTAATCAATAACACAGAGGTGATGTGCTCAAATAAGCTCCAGCATATTTCTTCTGAATCACTTTCAAAGGCTACGCAGCCCTAAAGTCTGGGGTCTCAGATGGTGTATGGCCTGCAATTATTTGGAGCATTATTTGAATATTGTCTATAAAAAGAACAATTTCATTACAATTTAAGGCTCTTTAAAATCTTCAGCGAATCGTCTAAGAATATAATAACAGAGAAGCATTGCATCATTCAACAGAAGAAGTTATTTTAGAATCTGTTTGAAACACCTAATTTTTAGCCTAAATAAAATAATTTGTGGTGTCTATGAATCTTCTGGGTTTGAATGAATGGGCAGGAGAATGATACATCAGTGTTGTCACTTCACCACAAGATGTGTAGATCTGAGCTGCAGTGGCTCAGTGGTTAAGAACACAGTACTGCAGATCAGCAGTTTGACTGATCGAATCCCACCAGCTCCAAGGTTGACTC